>JADDOH010009004.1:0-59035 GCA_016648135.1 Agrypnia vestita | reverse complement strand
TAATATTTATATATATATTTATATACTTAAATATTCAGACAGTTTGGTTGCAGAAAATTAACAATTACTTAATGATGCGCTATGAATAAGTTACACATTGCTAAAAAGAACATTCTTTCACAAAAGACGTTCTATTTATCTGCGTAATGGTTGAACTCCAGTCAATTTCATTATATTTTTAAAATCTTAATATGATGCATTTTGACTCCTCTTGTGTAAGATTTACCACAATTATCATCAGGATATATACCTGGGACTGGGAATATACTGGGGACTGGGACTGGGAACCTGGGACACAAGATAAAAATGAACAAAGAAAAACAAACAGCAGAACTACCAAGACGAAAAGGAATGTTCAGTTTGCCAAAAGGCGGCTTTTGGCAAACTGAAACATATCTTCGAGAATAAAGAGATCCAAACTAGCCTAAAAACAAGTCTTTGAATCGTGCATACTGCCAGTGATGACATGTGGAGTGAAGACAATGGCCCTTACAAAGAAAGGTGTAGAAAAGCTCAAATGCACGCAACGATCCATGGAGAGATCCATGCTTGGAATAAGCCTAAGAAATAGAATAAGAAATGATGAAATTAGGCGCAGAACTACAGAAGTGGATATAATGAATCTTGTAGTGAAGCTAAAATGGGAAGGTCAGGTTGCAAGGCAAGATGCTACAAGATGGACTCCCAGAGTTCTGAAGTGGAGACCTTGGGAAAATAAAAGAGGCGTCGGAAGACCTCAAAAGAGATGGGCCGATGACATAACTGCTGTGGGGGAAAAGAAATGGTTACAATTAGTAAATAACAAGGAAGGATGAAATGGTATGGAAGAGGCCTATATTGTGATGTCACATCAGCCCTGATGATGGACCCTGCAATGGGATCCGAAACGTCGGCCAGAAAGGTCGTAAAAGCACGGCATAATGCCCCAGAAGACACAAACCAGAAGATTCTGAGTGACCGTGAAAACCTAAGAACATTCTTAACAAGATTGTTATAATAACACACTCAAAAATAGACTGAACGTCCTTATTTTATTATATGTTCACATAAAGATCCGATGAGAAATGTCAAGACAAATCAATATTTCTATCAATGGCATGAATAAATAAAAATATTGACTTTAGTTTAATGTTTGGATACTTTGAATGAAGAAATTAGTGCAAAACAAACTGATTTCTATAAACTTTTGAAATGTTATACTACTAATGTGTGTACTAATTTTATTCAATATACAGGTGTCTAAAGCTGCTAGCAAAAACTTCAGGGGAGGAATAACATCAGGTTACTACAATGAACACAGATTTTACAGTGAATGCATGGGAAAACAGATGCTTGCGAATGATGTTGCGTTGTGTACATGTTATTTTTTTAAAGTAAAATAAATTTTATATTATTTTCCAGTCTTATTTTTGATTTTGCATCATACTTTTCTAGTCAAAATGGTTGTTTTGAATACTATGTTTGTATATACTATGTTTTCATTTTTTGATGTGTTGTTTCATAATAAATAAGTGGTTGTATTTTTAAAAGACAATGATGCTGTATGGATGCCAAAGTATGATAAGTTAATAATGTGACACACATAGAACGTTAATACATTTTTAACATAGAAAATGTGTTTAATTACCTGTACCCTGTGGAAATCTGTTACTTGAATGTGTTATATTTAAATAATTTGCCGTTACATTAGATGTCAGACACATGAAGAATCGTATTATAATATCCAAAATTAAGCACGATCTTGTGAAGATTGTGTACTTATGCTAGTACACAGGGGTGAAATGACTTGTATGAAATGAAGTACAAATTAATAAAATGTACATTGTTCTTCAAATTATTGTGATTGTGATACAAAACTTTGTTTTAAATAATTGTGAGTAAATAAAGTTATATAATCTGACACAGATTAATAATAAAATCCATGTTTTTGTAAAAAATTCAAAATAACAAAACAGTGTTGAAAGTGTACCCATAATTATTTGAGATTTAAAGTTTACAGTAATTACATTATTGTTGTTAATTACTATCAAATTGTCCTTAGAATGTACTCCCCCTATCTCCACCCACATCTTCCTGGTGAAATGTGTTAAAAACAAATTACTTTTATGTGTATTTCATTTAAATATCAAGTTAGTGACATTTTTACCATGAAGATAGGAGGCTGCGGAGGATAAAATGCTGCACACATATCTTGACCCACCACTCTTGGCTCATTCACTTTCATACATCTCCTCATGCACGGTCATTGATTGTTGAACTGATTGCTTCTAACATGCCAGGTATTTCGTGAACGTCAAATGTTCCTGTTGCATTCAACATCACCTAATATATTTTTTATCATCCTCTACTCACTCGTCTGTTTCATCGAAATCTACATTTATTTGACCTCGCTTTTAAGGGCCAATTGTTTTGCATTGGGAATGAAGGAATTGACTTTCTTATTGTATTTATTTGTGACGAGGTAGGCGGCACTTCTTACCATAATTATTTGTTAAACACAATCTTCTCTCCTTTTTAATATCTCCCAATCACTTCATTTACTCTATTATATTTACATAATACCATTCAATATTACTTTGTATTATTTTATCAATAGAGCTCAATTTATATTGCGATTTACAAATAAACATGTTATTGCATAAGTGCAAATAGGTAAAAAATATTTTTTATATCATTATTCCCCTTTTTTGAACACGAGAGATAATTGTATTGAAAGATATTAGCATCTCTTAAATTTTCATCTTTTTCTACATGTGCCATGTTCTATCGAAAGTTGGCGATCAAGTTGCAGAATGCTAATTAATGCCGTGCAAAATATATTAGATCTCCAGCATTTTGGACATTGATATGTTGAGGATACGCAGCCAATACAATCTAAACCTCGGTTGCACTCTATCTTCTCCTGAGAATGTATCTGAAGTATGCAGCTTATCTTCATTTGCTAGTTCATATTAGTTCTCTTGACTTATTCGTGTACCTCTTTATTGATATGTGGTCAACCCAAGAAATACTTAGCTTCGCCCCCAGCTTTTCAGTTGTGGTTTTGTGTAATGTCGAGACCACGCCTCCAGAGCAGCACGGATGTGACAGAATTTTCCCTACAAAGGATTTTCAGATTTGTGTCGATTGCAGAAGGTACTTGACCATTCTACAGGGTGGCGCAAAATGGCGTTATGGTTTGAATGTTTAATAATTTTTTAAATTTATTTATATTTTTTATTTTTATTTCAGAAGAATGAAGAAAACTTGGGGAATTTGAAATGGAACACTACACAACAGAACAGCGATCAACAATTGTTGAATTTTATTTTGAAAATCAACGGTCAATTGTTTTGACGCAACATGCTTATCGTCGTTTTTTTAATGTGCATACTGGACCTTCAGCACCAACAAATAAATAGCCTGGTTGCAAATTTTCGACAACATGGTACAGTAAGAGACCTTCCATTTACCGGAAGACCATGTGTGGTCCACACGGAAGCAAATATCCAACGTGTTGTGAATAGCGTGCAAGACAGTCCAGAAACATCAATAAGAAGACGTTCGGCACAACTGGGGCTATCAAGGAGGTCCGTTCAGAGGATTTTATCCACATTGCACATGTTTCCATATAAGGTTCAGCTTGTGCAAGAATTGAAGCCGATAGACTACCAACAACGGTTTGATTGTGCCATTTCATTCCGACAAAAAGCAGAAGAAAATCACAATTTCATTAACAATTTGATAATGAGCGATGAAGCCCATTTCCAATTGAATGGTTTCTTAAACAAGCAAAATTGTAGGATATGGGCTACGGAGAATCCAAAAACACTTCATCAGCAACAATTACACACACTTAAGTGTACTGTTTGGTGCGGTGTATCATCTGAAAGGATCATTGGTCCATATTTCTTTGAAAATGCACATGGCGCCTCAGTTACGGTTAATGGTGCTGAATATCAAACGATGCTGGACAATTTTTTGAGGCCAGCTGTAGAAAACCATCCACAGTTGTGGTTCCTACAGGATGGAGCCACAGCCCACACTGTAAGGCACACAATGGCTCTATACGGGACCTCTTTGGTGAACGCATTATTTCGCGCAGAAGCGATTACAATTGGCCCCCACGTTCACCGGATTTAACAGCGCCAGACTGTTTTCTTTGGGGTTATTTGAAAGAAAGGGTATACGTAAATAAGCCAGCAACCATACCACAGCTAAAACAAAACATTCGCAATGAAATTCCGGAAATTTTACGAAAAGTTATGCAAAATGTACTGGAAAGAGCACGAATGTGCGAAGCCGAAAATGGCTACCACTTGCGGCATATGATTTTTCACACATAAACAAAAAATATTCCCCATTATTATAATATATAACAAAAAAATTAACCATTAAATAAAAAAGTTATTAAACATTCAAACCATAACGGTAATTTTGCGCCACCCTGTACCATTTTGACTTCAGTGCCATTGTGGGGATTGGGGGATTCTCAACCTCTTGTCTACTGGTTACTAAAAACAGTATTTTCTGAATGTTTATCTTTGGTTCGTAGGCATTAGTGATCTCATTCCCTTCTTTGGGAGAAATTAAAGGTCTGAATATTGTCAGCTAGCAAACGTAATGGAGTTATTGATCCATCTTTAGTTTCCTTTATTTTTTTTCTGTATATCATATATGGCATCTCTAATTCAGAAAGGAAGAAAATAAACATTCAGAAATAAAGATTAAAGAGTAGTAGTGATAAAATGAATCCTCGTTAATTACTTTTTAAAATTTAGCCTTCATATAACATTAGGCTTCGACTTTATTTGAGCCGATTGGTTCCAGTATAGATTTTGTATTAGTCTGATGTCTTTTCCATCGAGGCTAATTGTCTTTAAGAGTTACGTGAGCTTATCACATTTCACATTATTGAATGCCTTCTCTTCTACCTATAAAATAGACAAACACACTTTTATTCTCAGATCTAAGTACTTGTAGACTAAGTCTTATATAAAAATAAAGCTTCTCTAGTGCCAAAATCATTTCTAAACCAATTTCACATCACCAACATATTATTTAATTTTCCTCCAAAAATGACGAGCACGACTGGTGGCAAGAGGGTATAATTGGTTAGTCTACATTCATTGCATCTTTTTACATTGGATTTTTTGATAGTGATAAAGGGTTAATTTTAATCAGTCCATAGGTAGATAAATCTCCAGTGTTGGTAGATTCCTTTTTTACACACTTTAAACAACCTGAATTAAATTTTTATTACAAAACATACAATGTCAAAATAAAAAATTAAATAAACACATGATGCTCATATAAAAAAAAAAAGAACTTTCTCTGGACAACTTTAAAATTCATACACGTCAAAATGCGCAAATGAGAAAGATGCGTCAATCATCATAATATTATGATTGACAGAGGAGATATATACAGACGGAGACAAATGAGATTAAAAACTGATTTTTTAAACTTTTGGCCTTGGCGAGAATTCTTTTTTTTTTGTATAAAATTTGATGGCCAAAATACATAAATATTTTTCGATCCAAAAAAAATAAGCAATAAGTGATAAACTTTTTGACAAGTTTAGCCATGATATTTCATCTGGACGCTGTGGATGAAGAAATTAATACGTTTGTAAGAAACAATCTTTCTTATATCATCTTTTAATACAGTGTATTTGAGCTGTAGAATTACAAAATCCACTCTGGACATTTTTAATTTTTATTATCATCTATTAAGTGTTGGGATGAAGGTCTTAAAGATCCAGACATTGTTATTTTCAGAATCGGGCCGACTATAAGATAACAATTTTGTAGGAAACAACATCTATGTAACAAATAGTTAACATCAAAGTGTATAAAAAATTAATACACTTTAATGTTATTTGATATTATTAATGGTACTGGCATTAACATTTTAGAGAATATTTATAGTGGATTGAACATAACTATACTATCTACATGGTTATATTCCATTCATTTTAATGATCACTACTATGCATAAAATATGTTACCCCATTTTTGATTATCCCAAATTTCAAACTAAAAACTAGGGAATGGCCTAAAGTCCTCATCTGAACAAAGGGCAATTGATATATTATGTCACAGCCCTTAGACACTCTTCTGGTGCTGTGTCCGTTTTTAGGTGTCTATATAGTTGTAGGACCACAGACAGTATCACTATTTATCTAAATTGATATTTATCCTTGGGAACTTGGATCGGCTCTTCGATTCCAAAATTAGTCCATAGTTTCCCAACAGGACATTTGGGAAAAGTGGAGAGGAAAAGATGTTAGAAATTGGAAAATCAATTTGTAGGTTGATACTTTCAAACTAGACAATAGATTGGTGTTATGCTGCCTAACTTTCAATAGTATTAAGCGCTCGTGCAATGACAAAACCAAATTTATTATCCAATAATGTATGAGTAGGTAAGAGATACAACATTTAATGCGAGCCCCAAATAGTGGGCAAGGCTAATTATATTATGTTTCCATCACAGTTAAATACTATGATCAGAATACAAGCTAACAAATTTAATGGCCTAAGTGCAAAATATGGGGTCCAATGCCGATCTTTTCAAATGAAGTATCTCGAGTAACTTTATTTAAAAAAACATAAAATTTATTGAAAAGTAAGTACATAATATTTTTACACTTTAAAAATTCGAAAATTTTACCATAAATTTTGACATTTGAATCAAAGGTCGGCGGTGGATCCCATATTCTGCACTACAGCCAATTTATTAATAGCAAAATCAAAATCTTACCAAATCCTTTTCCAGTAGCCCTGAGCTTAGGCATTCCTCCGGCAAAAAGTCCTCCGAGAGAGGGCGGACCACCGTTCAAGGTTGGAACGGGCCCCCGGACGCCCACACCATTTCCCTGGCTAACGGGGGTAACTGCACTCACTTTCCCGGGTATTAAGGGAGCGCTTTTATCTACTGTCACTGCCTTCTTCAGCTTAGCACCCTGGCGGATAGAGCTGAGTAATTCATTCCTGCCCTCGCTAGAATCCTTCTTACCAGGGCGGAATAGTTGTGCGGGCGGTGGCGGGGGCCCCGGGGGCGGTGGCGGCCCGGGGGGCGGAGGCGGCGGGGGCGCAGGCATTGTCACTATTGTTATTCACTTTTCAAACACTTTTATTTTTCAATAAACCAGTTCATTCTTCATATTTTTGTAAGTGTTCTTCATACTGTGTCATTTTACGATTTAAAACACTTTTAATAGCACAGGCTAAACATTTAAAAATACGGCTTACGAACAGGTAGACATATAACTTGTGTGGACAGACATATAAAGGAGTGTGCAGCTTATCTGTGACACATTCGTGTCAAAGATAATATTAACAAGAACTTATCCAGTTGCGTACAAAAAGTGCGAGCCTCTTATTCAATGGAATATGAATGCGGCAGAGTGTTGTGTTCGCTGAATAGTAATTAGATATGAGATTGACCAACCCGAGTGAATCAGAGATTAATCATTCCAGAACGAGAAATATGTTAATATCATCCAGCGATCATGAGTCACTTCTATCATCATTTTTAAAGGTCACAATGCGGATAATACATTAAAATAGGCGCACCATTTGTTTTCTTTTAAGGTTTACGATCGGTTTGTTGCCAAACATGGCAAGTCGAACCGTGCACTTGTCATGTCATCTTTGATCCTGTATTTGGCAGGTGTCAAGGAAAGCAGAGATGGCACTAGAACAAATGAATGATTCTATGTTTTTATTTAATCGGGAGGGGATAATACGATAAATATTTACTTAATATTCAAGAACGTTATTCGTTTTGTAAGTATGTGTAGGCTCAAAAGTATGTGTAGGTTTTTACCAATTACGCGTGAAAATTACAAGGTGAAATATAAGAACATATACGTACCGGAAAACATACGTGTAATTACATAATTTAAGGAAACATAACACAAACGAGAGTAACACGTCAAAAAAGATACGAACGAGTTTTCACAACTTTCTACAACTCCACCTCGCTCTAAACATGGCCGAATTTGAAGAGTGATGACATTGCGCAGACGACCAACGCGCAGCGCCAGTAGGAGGCGCATGTCTCCCGCGCGCTGCACTATTTTTGAAATTTAAAATTAGACAACCTCCGCGAAGTATTATAATAATAAATTACACCTTTCTGGAGAAAACAATATTATTTATATCATTATTTTATTAGTTTCTCCAAATAGACAGTGTAGAACAAAGGCGTCGTATAGCAAAACCACAAAAGAGCTAGAAAACAATTAAAAAAAAAAGAATTTAAAAAATAAATATGACAAATAACTGCTTCGTATATTTATAATAGGTTGTATATTTGGCTTATAAAATCTTTAAAATAAGGCTAGATAAGATAGTGTTCTAAAATAATAGTGGGCTAAAATAAGATAGTGTTCGTGATTGCTTTCACATTATAGAAAAAATGTCAAATAAAAAATATTTTCATCTTCAGTGGCAGAAAGGTGTGGGGGTTTTGTTGAATTTTTTTGTATGTACCTATTTGTTATTATTAGACTTATTTATGAGATTAATTTATTTTTTCATATCATATCCTTTTTAGGAATAAAGAAAAATAGTGAAAATAGAAAAGCCCGACACATTTAAAGATTTAAGGTTTATGTTACGGATTGTTCGACATACGTAAGAGATAGATTCTGTATTCCATGTGTAGAGACAGATTCTGGACACAAGAATCGTATCTCTACACATAAAATTCGTATAAAATATCCATTTTATTTGAATACTTAAATATGTTTTTTTATTTATTTGGTAGAAAAAACAGTTATGGTAAAGAGATTACATCTGTTTTATTATCATTATTATATATTATCTATAATAATAATAATAATCTTAATCAATAATGTCCAGAGACTAAGGAATTATAATATAATGGATTACTAGTTTAATTTGAAATAATCTATTGAGTAAAATAAAACAAATGAAAGAACTTCTTGTTTTTGTTTTCTGGGGTATAATGCCATTTTTAAGACCTTCCTGGCCAATACCTCAGAGCCCTTTGCAGGGTTCATCGTCAACTGATGATGGATACTGTAATGAGGTGGAATCCTGTAATGGGATCTGAATCGTCAGCCAGAAAGTTCGCAAAAACACAGCATAATACAAACCAAAAGATTCTGAGGGCCGTGAAAACCTAGAAAATTGTAAATTAAAAAAATGGTACACAAATTTTTAATACGTAAATAATCATTTTTTCCCTTTTTATGTAGTCTCTTTTGTGCAGTATATTTTTTTAAAGTTGTGCAATATGATACAACTTAGTTTCAATGAGATAGATTCCATCAATGTAACTGAGTGTATCAAATCGAATACTGATGAACTAGATAATGATCCTTTTATTGAAATATATGAATAACAGGAAAAAAAATTAATTGTGTTGAAATGCCTTCACGAGAATTATCAGCTGAACAACTATGAAAAACTGTTGTCAGTGTATATTATGGAAGTTGATCCCAATATTGAATGTAGCCATTAAATTTTTTGAACGACAAACAAGAAACATCTACAGATCTTGATATTTTGATTTTTAAAGAATAAAAAATGAATAAAGATATGTACATATTTAAATTAATTTTATTTACTGAAAAACGAGGAGATTTTTTGGAACCGATAATCAATTTTTGTTTGTATTTGGCTCCTCAATTAGTCATGTTTCATATAAGCCTGGATATTGGCAGAGCTGATTATCCAGACCATGAGAGGATTACTGTACAAGAGCTTAGATTATATAGATTTTCGAAAAATTGAACAGAAAAAAGAACTTCTTGATACAAATAATAAATGGAACAATAATATTTTTTATTTCCATTACAACTTCATGGAGATATTGGATATTTCCTTTGTATAGAAGCGAGCACATGCGTTCAGAAGAGGAGTACCATGCTGAAATTATTTCATTTTTGTATATCTAGGATCCTCAACCTAAAGGGTGTAAGTTATTAAATTGGGGGACTTGTTATTAATAGTTTTTTTATTCAATAATTTAATTCAATATTTTAGTGAATTCTTATTCATCTTTAGCGGTCTCAGAGACTCGACATAGATTCTATGACTGTAGACACAACAGAGTTCCATACCTTGACATTGCCTCAGGGGTCCAGTCTTCTGGGCACTCTCCAATTTTGCAGGTCTAACATGACTTTATTTTATAGAATTAAATTACTAAATATAAAAACACAAATAAATATGTAGTCATTGATTTTTTTAAATTTGTGTATCTCGTCACTAGCACCAAATGCTTCAAATTTTTAGACATAGAATCTTATTATTTGAAAGCACATTTAATTTTGTGCAGAGCACAGCATAGTGGTGATAACTGACCGTGCACTATGTGTTCTGTATCTAAGATACTTCTCTATTACCCTGATACCACACTTCAGAAATGTGTATCAATGGCACTGATATCTTCAGTGACCATATCTGAATAATTGGTTGTAGAGTAAGATTAATTTCTGTACCCTTCATCTCCTTTTTTCCTGGTTGGAAAGTAAGTTTCATTATTGTATCCTTCAATTTCATTTTCTTCTGGTTGGAAAGTAAGTTCCTTTTCTATAGAGTCGGTCTTTGTGAAGGAGAATCTTAACATGTAATGGGTAAAACAATTTACTTTGAACTGTTGACTTTTCAAATCAAGTGATACTATAAAAATAATATTTGTTGCTTGGTAGAGAAATCATAATTTTGTAGCAGCATGTTAAAAGATAAATTTTACAAATATTTTATTTGTATGTTGTGTTGGTTTTATCTATGAAATTTGCATTTTTTTTAAATATTAACGTTATTGTGATGCATTTTTTTTAAAAATTTTAATGCCACAACAGGCCCTGTAAGTAGCATAGTAAGTAAAATGAAAACAAATTAATAAAATTTTAGTAGCCCATATGTAATTGGTATACTACCGATATATGTAATTCCTTATATAAATAATCCTTAGCTAAAATTTATAAAAGCAACTATCCTAATTTCGAAAGTCTGTCTGTAAGAAGTATAATAACCCATATCTAATTAGTATACTACCGATATATGTATTCCTTATATAAAAATCCTTAGCTAAAATTTATAAAACCAACTATCCTAATTTCAAAACTATGTCTGTCCGTAACTCACTGGAATCCCAACAAAAACCCTGAAGATGACTAGCTGCTAATGAAGCCAGGGCATCCAAGTGTGACATGTCAATCAGCGCGCGGTTCGGGTTATACGGAAGGGTCTTTATTAATTATCATTATTGTCCTGTGATTTTTCAGAAATTTACAGCTAGTTATAATTATATAAATACGAATTCAGTTGTTCAATTCAATGAAGAAATCACTATCAAGTGCTCTGAGAAAACAATTTAAATATGTAGGTGGTCCATATTCATCTTCCTATAATTCCAAGTCAAAATCAAAACCTTTAGCATATCAACGATTTTAGTAATCTTTCCATACAGGAGGGCCATTTATGTAATTGATTTATTGGGTTACCATGTTAGTTTATTATTAGAAGCGGCATTGCATATGAAGGTGTGGCCTATTTAATCTGTTAATGCAATGGTGTGGGAGTGTGGTAAACGGAAGACTGTGGGAGAGGAAAAGGCAACATTTGCTTAATCATTCTGGTCACTAACCACAAATAAACACTCGTGAACATTTACGATACATCTAGAAACATTCCTACTTTAAATGATGGTGTCACACCAGCATTGAGCATTCAGTTGAAAGATTAAAAAGTTGTCATCATATTGTTTACACTTGATTATTATTTAGCAATGCGCCCTTTCAATCATAAAAATTTAAAAGATTTAAATGTAATGATTCAATTGTTTTAATGATTCACTCTGTAAAATTTAAAATAATCATTGTTTTAACATGTTCCCGATACTCAGAAGCATCAAGAAATAATAATAAAAACAGCAATGCTGCAATGTGAAGTTTTAATGAAATCTAAATATTTTGACTGCCGGGCGAGGTTCAAGCGAATGTACAACGTAGATAACTTCCTCTAGTTTTAAAGCTATGCCAGCTCTACTATAATCAAGTAATTTGTTGCGATTTTATATTTTTTTTAAATTCTTTTATTTATTATTATTCTGTTTATTTCTCTATTCCCTTTTGGAAATATTTTTTTTCTTCATCCCTTTTATTATTAGGTATTAGTTTCTCAGTCTCTCCATTTGCTTTCTTCACATTCATCTGGGCCATCTTTAAGCCTTCTTTCATCTGACACTAATTAAAAAAAGTATATACAGTCTTTCATTGCCTAAGCGGAAGATATATACAAGTCAATTTAGGCGAGATTTAAAAATGTCCTTAGGTTTTCACGGCTGTTCAGAATTTTCTGTGTATGGTTTTCTAGAATATTCTGCCGTGTATATGTGATCTCTCTGGCCGACGTTTCAGATCCCATTGCAGGGTCCATCATCAGCTCTGATGATGGTCCCTGCAATGGGATCCGAAACTTCGTCCAGAGAGGTCACATATACACGGCACAATATCCCAGAAAACTATACATAGAAAAAAGGCAAGATTTTTCTATTTGGAGCAGCAGCAAGTTCACCCCAATATCCTCTCAAATGTTATCGCTCTTGATTTGATTTTTTAACATCATCCTCGCTACCCTCTTAGGTATCTCATCTCTGCAACTTGAATTATCAATCAATTTATTTTACCCAAAGTCGGTGGCCAAAGTGGGGCATATACTGACTTGAAATTCACCAGTTTTGTCTAGCTCTTGAGCTGTAGATTTCTTATTATTGAGCTATTCAGTGACTGTAGAACATTGCTAACCAAGCCTGCCCCTTTATTTATTTTCTTGTCCTGTCGCATGTCCCTTTTGAGAATCAAAAATATAAGGCTGGACATCCGTTTCTCAAACAAGCGAATCTGTCAAATTATGTCGATAGATCATGCGCTTTCAAGCCGTGCGCAAGATGCATCTGAGCATAAATCAAATAAAAATCACACTTTCGTCACATATTTACTTATACGTTGTTAAAACAGTTAAGGTTTTGATAGAGATAGTCATATATTCTTCGATTTCGAGCGCCAGCGGAATACCATGCGGAATACTACTGTCTCTGTCAAAATATTTATTTATTTAAACTTATGACAAATGCTCGAATATTATTTGGGTCGAATTATTATTTTCTGTAAATAATTTAAGAAACATATTAATAATTCTGAACTTCTTTTTAAATCAATGCATATCGTAATATAACAATCAGAAAACAACTACGCCCACGCGCATCCCACGTATGTGAAAATGTTTATTATTTTAACTTTCGATAAATTCTCGTACTTTATTTACGTCGAATTATTACTTATTGTTTAGAATTTAAAAAACATAATAATTCTGAATTACTTTTCAAATCATAATTTATACCGTAATATTAAACGAAAAACAAAACATTATAGATAGGCAATGCGCATGCGCACGGCACATAGTTTGTATTTTGACTCATATGGAATCTTGAATTTTTGAAACTGGACTAATATGCACTTGCAGACTGAAATAATGACGCGTGTTCAAAGCTAAAAGGGATAAAACCGTTCGACAAATGCATAAAAAACCTTATTATATTGGAGATATCAATTGTTTTTGAGCGTATAATATAATAATCATTCATATATATGTCAAATTTGTCGTAAAAGTACGATTAATAGTGAAATAAATGACAACAAATATTCGGCTATATATACACGTTCAGCCTCTGCCACGGCCATCGGCATTCTGATTTATAACAATGTCGTTTTTCATACATTAGAATTTTTATTTTAAAATAATAATTAATGTGTTTTTAATAAAAAATGTAGTTTTTTAATAGTGAATGAACACTTAAAGTGCGGCTATAAATACAATATACCATTTAAAATCATATTTTTATGTGAATAAAAATCATAAAATAATGTAAAAATTTCTTGCAAATTTAAAAATCTATAACTTTATTAATATTGAATATTTCTTAATTCTCTTAGTACGGATTCTAAATAATTAAATAAAATTTATAAATATTAAAAAACATATTATGCGTAGGTACATATAAATATTAATTAAATCTTTGTTTTCCCTAAAACACTAAAAATGATTTTTTGGCCGCGGCCCGTCGATAAAGGTTTTTCTAAAAATTGTAAATAATGTTCAGTTTATTACTTTATATAAAAACAAAGGTTCTATCTAAGTTATCACCCTAAAAAAATTGCAGTCTATCATATACATTCTGATATACCTACATGAATAATAAAAACCCACATTTTCTTAAAAAAATGCCCAAATATGCATTTGCAGTGAATGTGTCGCCTCAATTACAGTAGAACCTCAATATACAGACTATAAATAATCAAAGAAATATTATTTATTTGTGTTTTTATATTTTTTGACTTTATACCTACATATACATATTTGAATTTATATCTATTTCTTGTAGACAGTAGACAACTTGTTTTATGAAATCAAATATTCATACACCCCCTATAACTTTTTTTTAATCACATAATATTTTTAATCGGTTTACAGAACTTCATAGGTTTTGTACGTATGTGTATTTTGGCATTTATCTTGTCATTGAAAAAAAGCATTCGGAAACCACATTATTATATAACATACACCCCCTCGTCCGCATTAGTGCCTTACATTAAGGTTCCACTGTAATATAAAATTTCTCTTGACGGAACTTCCTGACAGTTTTTGAAAAGTCCTCCTCTTCAGTTGTTTATGGAACAACTAAAAATCTTTAAAGATTTTTGGAATAAAATATGGTTATAGAATTTTATTATAAACATACATACATATACTTCTGCAGGTTTATATATGTGAACTGTGTGTAATTTAATGTGGGTTTTTAAAATTTTTGATTGCTGAATAAAATAAACAGATAAAACCAACAAATAAATCAATTAAAAACTTGTTGAACAAACTTGTATATATCGACGGCTCCTACGTATAATATCACAATTCGACGATTTTGAGTTCTTAGTGTATACACATGTGTATTTAATTATATCTTTAATTCCAAGAAAGAAAAATAAATATTTTGCAATAAATAACGTTTTATTATTATAATTTATTTTTTTTCGTTCTAGGAATTAAATATATAATTAAAAACATATGAAATACACAACAAACTCAAAATCGTCACGTTGTGGGTTACGATATTGTATTATCAAATTACTTACTCACAGTATTGAAATGATTAAATACAAAGAATTATAATTGGGGAACACAATTATTCCAAATTTATTTAATTTAAAAAATATAAAACCCCAATGGTTATAAACAGTTATTCTAGTTTAATCATGTACATATCGTTTAACTTCGAGTGAATATTTTTTACAGAATTATTCATATTTCAAATAAAAAATAGAATATGAGTTTTCGCAAATTTAATACATGCTAGTAAATAAAAATTTTAAAACAATAATATAGTATTCTTCAGTTATATTGGTTAAAAAAATATATGAATTAAGGTAAAATGGTGCACAAAGTAAAGCATTTTTATAGGTTGCATTGAAATGAAGTCCATATGTAATTGTGTATTTTATTTCACTTCATCAACATTCAAATTATTATTCTAACTTATATCATACAAAAATATAAGCTATCTATATAAATATTATATGAAGTAAATTAGTTATCTGACTACGATTTTTATGTAAATTGTTAAAATTATTAAATAATCCTTAATAAGCGAATATGATTTTGGTGTCGCAAGCTGTGAACAATAAACTCTCTTTGAAAAAATAAAAGCACTTTGTGTGAATAATAAATTTCAATCATTTGTAAATTAAGGGAGCGGATTAACCAGATATCATTGTCAGTGCCGGTTGATAATGTGTGTAGTGTTATTTCGATATTTGCTCTGACTCAACAAGTTTGTGCAGACTTGACCCAATACTATGTTGCAAAAGAGTCAAATTGACAAAATTATTTAGGTCAAGAAGTGTTGTGTCATCATAATAACACTGCTGACTTGGATAAATAGGGAGGTCAATACATTAAGGATACAATAATGCAGCCTAAGCTACCTTGTGTAAGTCACACAGAGTGGGTATATACAGATGCTGGAACCTGAAAAAGAACAGTATGCTCATATTATCAGGCTCCCCAGCTGGCCGACCGCCCGTCTCAGGCGGGTCTCCCATCCCGCAGTCTTACTCTGTTATTTTCAATTGCTATATTAATTTTTTCCCGGAGTTTATCTCTGGCTAAGAAATAAACAGCAACACACCATCGCAACACGTCTTTCAATCCATACCACCACTCCTTTCCTAAACATGTGTTGTTGGCCATTCGATTGTGAATTTATATTCAAGAAAAATTATGGGTATTTTAACTCTTCACATGTTTGCATTAGATTTTTACAGTTTAAGTTTGTTCCCATCCATCGAGCACAATCGAGTTTAATGTAAATCTTATGTTTAGCGAAATACACGACTGCAATGCTTACCCTTTACTCTTATTCCACAATAAAAATAATTTTATAAATATACACAAATACAAAAAATTAAATAATTGCTTGGTAAAAAAAACAAACATATACACATATATTTTTGAACAGATAAATTATTTTATGTTAAAGGTTTGAATGTTATCTTCAGCTTTCACATTAATTGCATGGATATGACAAGTATGTATATGTATGTATTTACTAAGGAAATATAAGCACTACATTATGTATTAAATTTACAAATATATTGCAATTTTCTTGAAAATCTTTATTTTTGATTAAATAAGTGACTATTTATTTTATTTATTTATTGAAATTAGAGGACATAGTCCAATAAAAATACTACTATAAAAGCTATGTGTGATATAATTAACACATTGAAGTATATGAAAAGGGCAGAAAGATAGAGAATCAGATTGTATTCCTGTGATTGTGTTAAAACAGAACATGTAGAAATGATTGAAAAACTGGATTCTACCAACAATTGCTGTGTTTTATTCACTGAACAACCATGGATTGTTGATTACTTTATGGCCACTGAAATATGTATACGTATTTATATAAATTATTAAATAAATGATAAACTAGAGAAAAATCTGCCAAGTAATTTATTTTGACACAACTTCGTTCTTTCGCAAGTGAAAATTTTCTTATACGGTTTAGAGCGAGGACCTCACCATAAGAGAGTGAAACCATGTACCACGAATAGCGTATTAATGCATAAAATTTCAAAACACAAATGCAGATTGTCAATATTTGATGAAAAATAAAATCAAGTCACAAATAAATGCAAGATTTGTGTTGGAAGGATTTCAGTCTCTTTTGACACGTTATCCTAAATTAGGTACACCACATGATTCAACAGGATAAAGATTGTGGTTGATAGACAGATTTCTGTTTGTTTTGTGCATGGTGTCAACACACAGGTTTATTATTAGGTTGATGTGTAATTATACACCGTTTTGCATCTGTGAAATTAATCTCTCCCTTTTTAGTGGAGATTAATTTCAACCACTGACAAGTACGGTTTTGCCATAACTTTGACAAAAGCAACTAAGCCAGATATACAATAGTCAAAATAATACATATATGAGCCAAATATTAATATGTACTTTACTCGTGCCTCAGAGTGACTGAGGCATTGGAGATTGACAACAACAAACAGCGTTTGATCCTACTCTTACTTAATTTGAAAACATATGGTATAAATACTTATGTGACATTTTTTCATAATCATTTTTATTTTAAAAATCTAAATATGGTATTCGATGTAAGATTACAAAATATATTTTATAAAATATGTATACAAAAAATTAAGCTGAAGATAGGATAACTAGAATTTGCAAAATATAAAAAGATGAATCGATTATGATATAATCACTTTTATAATTATACTCGCAAATCACAACCTGCCTTTCATGAAGCTCACTTGTAAACACCCATAATGTATATACATATGTATATATATATATTATGAATGATTACTACAAAAATACATAATTATGGTGAAATATACAAAGATGTGCAGTATATTAAAATATTTTTATAGAACCTAATTTATATTACATATAAAGAGAAGCTTTCTGGATATTATTGCAATAACTATTGCTTTCAAAATATATTTCCATAATAATTATAAACCTAATCATTAAGAAAGCAACAATACTTATAATGATTATCTCGTGGCTTTAATAAATACTGGTAAATTTCTAAATAACGGGTAAACAATTACAGGCTATGCATTTTAAACCAAATAAATTCAACTGCTGACAGATCTTATTGGAACTGGATTGCAATAATGTGATATCAATGTGGTTCAGATTTTAATAACACAAGTTAATAACTTTTCTTTTTTTTTTACAAATACTATGTAAAATGAAAACATTTAAAATGTAAAATATACAAATAATCATAAGTATAATAGTGTTACTTTGCTATATTAAAAAGTAGGGCTTAGCATGGTACCGATTATTATAGTATTTGGGATTCATGTCTCTCAGAGTTTGGTATTCACCAATCTATAAAATATGGAATTTGTCATTTTTGTGGAGGAGACCATTAAAATTGATATTTGTAATAGAAAGCATAAAAAATAATTATTAATATGCTAAAGTTAATTGGTTTGTCAGTCTTGCTAAACCTGGCATCTGTCTTGCAGTTTTACAGGATCAGATAAAAAATGACTAAATATTCTTTGCTGGGATGAATGCCTTCTGAATATGCCATAATTCGGCAATCACTGATACAGCCCAATTTCATGGCATGAAAATTTTAATTCAGCCAAATGGATACATATGTGAGCATCATAACTTTTCCCAATTTGGACTAATAATTTTTAAATCCATGTGTGTTATGAAAATGTTATCAATGTAGATGCAGTAGTATCCTGTTAATATGTCGGGTTAGGGGGTTAGGGCCCAAACCATAGAAGCAAAGCGAAAATTTCTATAAAGCAAAATATGGATTTCTTCCAGTTGCCAGTGCACGTCTAAAAACACACTTTTGCTTTTTTTTCATAAAAGTTTGGATAGTGTGGGAGACAAGAGTCCAACTGATATTTACTATCTAAAGGATAAAACCACATGGTACTTAATATTCTTATTTACATTACATTGTACATCACGTTCTTCCATTTTGCTCAAGGACCCAATTTTTTATTACACCACTGGCCCTATTAAGTATGTGGCAGTATACATAGTATTTTTTTTGCACAGATGTACAATGTTTTAATCTGTAACAATCCCTCTTTCTTATAGATGACAAATTACAATGAAGATCTTAGTCCAGTGATGGCGAACTCATGACAGCGTGTCAAAGGTGACACATTACGTTTTGGATAACACGTTAGTCTTCATTAATATATACTCGAGTAACTAAAGAAACACGATTGTGGCTGACGCTTTGTAGGCACACATCAGTATTCACGAACCAAAGTTCGCAGAGCAAACAATTGCCTCCAGTCTGACAAATGCTAAACAGCCGTACACAAGTATAAACAAGTACCCCGCCTGGCCAACTCTGAAGCATAAGAGTAAACCTATACATAACATTCCAGCAAAGGTTAGGTAGTTTCTGAGTTTTTGACATGCCGAGCACTAAAGGTCTGCCATCGCTGTCTTAGGGAATTCATCGGGAAATATAAAAATATTTGACAAAAAGCAAAATATATTTAAAAAAATATTAATTATTGGTATATGTACCATACATTTGGTCCATAAAGGAGTTGAATACTTTATGAAAAAATATATCATCATCCTCCTATAAAAAAAATTACTTTCATCACATGATAATAATATGATTTAATCATTTATCTAATTATGAATTTATTCATCAACTATATTTTCATTTTAAGGATCTGATTTCCAATTTTTCTGTATCCAAAGTGATAGCTAACACGCACATGCCAAGCACGCTAAATGGTTTATTTATTTATTTTATTTCTGAGCTATTAATAAAAATAACCAGATGAAGTGAGAAATTAAATATATTCAAGGTCAAGTTCTAAAGCAGCAATTTAATCTGTGACAACACATCATGACATGGGGTTGACTATTGTAATGATAACAGCCCCATTGCTGTCATCGTAATTATCTCAAGTTTACTGCTTTAGCTTAGATCCTACCAGTAATATGACAGTAATAACAGATTATTTGCAAGTCTGTTTGAGCAATTTCTAGCATCATCTGTAAGATTGCAATATTTTTACAGAAAAATTTGTAATTTTCCGAAGATAGATATTGCTGATGAATGAAGAAGCGTCCCCTAAGTTTTTGCTATCAGATACGAGGCAGCCTACATAATAAAAAATATGTAAAAATATTTTTTTTTGTTTTGATCATTTTTCATTTTTGAGTTTGTAGGATGAATCATCAGAATTTTCATTATTTTTTATGGGAATATTCGCTTTGATATACTAGTGCTTTGGGTTACGAACATCTTTCTGGAACAAATTATGTTTGCAATCCAAGGTTTAACTGCAATATTAAACGTATAATTTTATTTAACATTCAGAGAATGAAATAATTATAAAATGGAGGTTAATATGATCGAATATATCTAATCTTATTTCCAATAACTTTTTGAATTATGTATTTGTTTGGCTCATCATAAATTTTTACAGAAGGAATCCAGCACGGATGCTCTTGACTGTTTTAGCAATTGCAAAGACACTGGTTATGGGCTACGGACATCACCATATGGGCAAGACAGGATCTAACAACAGCAAATGGTGAAAATCAATTGCCTTTTGTTAGTCATGCATGCAAGATTTCAATGTTTATACAGAAGCATCAGTAATTCTGGGGGTGTGCCCATTTCATTCCATTGGTTAGAAATTCATGATGATAAATACAATACTAATTTCTATTGGAGTGGTTGTGTAATATATATTCATCACATTTTTCTCACAAATTTGGGAAAATCAACCGTTTTAAAGTTTTTGTAATAGTAAAATATTTTAAAACTACCAGATAAACATACCACTAGTGGTATCCCTAATATATAGTGAAACTCTCTTAATACGTTTTTCAAGGGACCAGTAAATAAAAACTTATTAGACGTGAAAACATATTAACAGTGATTCAATATTTTTTTCATATATTATTTACACTTTCTAATTTTGTATTCTTATTGAATTTTCATTTATATGTAATATATATAATATGAAAATTTAAGGATATTTTATTTTTAAAAAATAAGCAGGTAAATACATACATTTGTAAAATATTACCTATGTGAATAGTACCTGAGGGTCAGAAAACAATAAAAACCACCAAAACAAAAAAATTTAGCACTGCCAAAAAATATTTTATTAATAACCATACTAAAGGGAACCATAAAATAACTTATGTAGGTATATCACTACCTATGTGCAAACCTTAATTTTAAAAGAAATTGATATAAGTTATCTAAATTTTAACTCATTAAAGCCTCTAGGGCCAGGCCGCACCCGTGCGGCGGGGCGCGACTGTCCACAGGGGCCAGGGCGCACCCGTGCGTCCAGAACGTAATTAATTATTTCTCGACGGCCGCGTATCGAATTTGAAAAATGTGATTTTTTCCCAGTAGAGAAATCCCGTGGTGACCTGTCGTTCCATTTTCAACTCAAAAACATCACTGATTATATTTTAAATCAACAATCAAAACATAAGTTTTTCTGCCGTCAAAATCGTATAGAATAGTTGTAGATGGCGCCCCGATCGCATGTTGCGCAATCGAAATTCAAATATTCCGTCGTCAAGGTCACGCGCAATGTGCGCCGGAAATACAATTTATTTTTTCGAATTTCGATTTATTTGTACACGTATACACAAATATACTGCCCACATAGGAGCGACGAGCAAGAGGTGACCTCATCGAGACATTCAAGATTCTATCGGGCTACTACAATATTCCTAATATGACAGATATGTTTGCATTTAACACTAATGTGGGCCTTCGAGGACATCATCTGAAGTTGAACAAGTCTCGGTTCTCGTGTAACCCAAGAAAGCATGCATTAAGCAATAGAGTGGTCAATATGTGGAACAGTTTGCCCGAGGATGTTGTGTCTGCAGCCAGTGTCAACCAATTTAAGAATAGGCTGGATATTCAAATGAGAGACAGTGATATGGGCCTATCAGCTTAAGCTGCCTGCCCATTATCAATAATAATAATAATAATATACGATATATTTTGCGATATTTGTCAGTTTTTGTTGGTTTATGATTCAATTGAATACTAACAGTGATTTATTAACAAAAGTACACGCAATTTTGTTGCGTTTATTTGAAATATGTGTGTGTGTGAAAGTGTATCATATTTATGTGTTATGTGTGCGATGTCCCGTCGTGTGCCGTGCAACAAAATATACCACACAGAAGAAGATTATTAGGTAGGCATCAAATAATAATAGTAGTGTTGTCTCTAATAAACAAATAAAAATTAACTATTATTTTTCGGAAAATGTTGTGCTGGCAACTTTATCGAATTCAAAAAAAGTTTTTTTTTTTACTTAAACGATAAAAAAATAATTGCATTTCGACACTTACGATAAAATAATATGAATGTGTGTTTTTTTTAAAATACGCATGTTTTCATGTTTTTTTTGTAAAAATAAAAATCATAAAAAAAACACAGAAAATCTCTGGCCTTGACCTATATTTTGAGTGAAATTTTTAGAGCCCTCAACAAGTTAAGGCTGGCGCGCCACACTATGCGTTTCTTCTGTCGCGTCAAATCCGCAACCGAATTTAGAGTCTGCCCGGATGACGCGTTTTACGCGCGAGTCCATTCGCGCGTTTCAATTTTTTGCGTCCAGATACCGTGTTTCAATTTATATTGCATCCAGATATGCAAATTATTGTTTAATTTCAGTAGATGTTGGCGCATATGGCAAAAGCAATGACCCCACAATTTTTAAAAACTGTTTTATATAAAAAAAAAACTTGTCTAAAAACGTTTTACGCGCGAGTGAGCAAACGCCCGTCAGCATCTGGACGGGATGTATGTAGCACCAGTATCTCGAGAACGCGCGAGTGACACTCGCGCGTAAAACGTGTCATCTGCACAGGCTCTTAGCAGTCACATAGTATATTCCGAGGCGGACCGCGCGGAGAACAAACACACGTGCGGACAATTTGTCAAATGTGGCGCGTTGCAATCAAAAACACGAGACGTGACGTCACCGACTTTACGTTGACGTAAGTTCCGCAGGCGGGGAAATGAACACACGCCGGTATAACGATCGATGATCCGCATAGTAGCGGCGTTCCGCGGCGTCAAAGACGCGACGGAAGATACACCTAGTGTGACGCCGGCCTTAGAAAACGATAGGAGATATTACGTTATTAATATTGCCGATTGTTTCCTCGAAGAAATACAACCAAAATGAAAACAGTTTCGTTTAGGCGACTATATAAAAAATTGGCATAAATAATCGCCGGATAAATTTATTTATTAAATATTATTTTATTAGCCTATTCAAATACTACAGGGTTTTTTCAGCGGCTAGAACATTTGTGACGCTGTCAAAACCACTTAATTTTTATTGCGCCCATTTTTCATTTTTAGGAATGTTGAACAAAATTTCGTCTTCTGAAAAACGTATTATGAAGATTTATTTGTATGAATAAACTGAGTTCGGCTATAAATATTTTCACTACTTAGGCGAGAAACTAAAATAAGCGGGAAACGTATTAAGCTTAAAAAAAATATGGGATTTGTATGGGACTTTTTCGGGACCGCAGAATTTAAACTTATTTAGCGGGAAAACTTATTAAAAGTTAATTTATTAAGCGAGTTTCACTGTATTATGCAAACTTCTTACACTGAAGTGTCCCAAACAGAATAACTTTGAAAAACATCCACTAAACACCAATGTGACATCTCTCCAATCACGTTTTCTTTCACAGGAGTAAAAAAAGATTTCCCCAAGTTGTTATCTGGGGATTATAGGACAGATTGTGATGGATTGAGACAATATTGGCGCACATGGGCAAAAATGCAGCTTGAACGATATACATACTGGCAGGAGTCATTTTCAAATTCATGTAAATTCAAAATGTAAATTATTATATCTCAAGATATTTCTTGTTTATTTTGAAAACGCAGGTATCCAAAACTGAACTTTTAACATTAGAAATTCTGTTACATATTTCCTATATATATTGCCATATGTTACATTTCTGAAATCATCATTATGTGCAGCACATGGGTAGGCGTTGTCGAGTTACAAAGATAAATATGTATATGATTAGCAATCCACTAAGTAATTCATACAATTAAGTTAATGTCAGAAGTAGAAAAGCGAGAGAATCAAAAATTAAAGAAAGAAAGTCATACACCATATTTATCCACATTTTTAAACATCATATACAATCAGTACATGTAATAATGAAAATTATTAATTTAAAATGAGTTACATATGTGTTTATTTGTTTATTGTACACAATAAAAAATTCAATACAAGAAATAAGTCATATAGTAATAGAGTACTAAATAATAAATATAATACAACGGTTTCTGAATAACAAAAATAGCATTTTCTTAAATTAATTGTTTGATTTCGCGAGCTCACTTATTAATAAAAAAAACACAACATATTTCACCTATACAAAGAGTATGTTCAGCCATCATTATTCAGAAACCATCAAAAATAACTTGTTGATTGCGTACTGGATCACACTGACAAGCACAATCTAAATCCAATCCACAGCTCTGTGCTCAGAATACCAACTGTACAATATTGATTTGAGGACCGAGAAAAGGCTCAGGCACAATTCTGTGATATAGCACTCAATGTGATCCCTGACACGGATGGATACATTTAATTATAAATATTACTACACGCACAGAGTGTTCCATAGTCGTAGAGCACACATTTTAGTTTTCATCGTACAGTGGGGTGGCATCGCCCAGAGACATGGATCGCGGCGAAGTGTTAGTGTGCGGAGTACTGCGCGCCGAGCGTGGTGAGCGACCGGCCATTGATCCCGACTGCCGGGAAGAACGACCGCTTGGGGACGGTTGAGGGTTCCTACTGTCCACGTACTGCGGTGTCTTTCTGCCAATGTTGACATCCTCATAACGTGGTGTCCTGTTTGAGCTGAAAAAAATATATTTTGAACCTCATCAAAGAATTCCACCAAAATATTTTTGAAAAATTCGATGTTTCAAATTAAGGTCGAGATTAATATAACTTCTAATGATTTTTATACACATTCTTTCAAGCAGGATGTGTTTAGTTATTAACTATAAACAAAAATAAAATAAAATTTGGTTGTAGTGGAAAAAATAATTATACCAATTCTTTGTTTATAATCAAATGGGGTTACAATGCAACCTCAGTAGTCTACGATCTAATCCCATATTATCTAAGTAAATTAATCACAATAAGATACATTCAATGATATTTAATATTAATAAACCCATTGATCATATAATTTGTGATTTTCATCTTTCATTTACGATGACTCCAAATTTACAATCGGTTCATAAAAAATCAAAAGCAAAGATTGTCAAGTATCCCTGTAGATATTAATTTTTTCAAAAACTTCAAGGCCCAAAATATCCGTTTCATTATTGATCAACTCCGTTAATTCGAAAACCCTGGTGTATTGTAGTTCATGATAATTTTTAGACCCCAACACCATAAACCAGTACATTTTAAAACACCTAATAAATTTTCAATAAGTTATAAAATAAAAACAATGTGTATCGCTTTTTGTTCGCACACGTTCGTGTGGAGTCTTTATGTATTTTGTGTGTTGCTCGGGTAACAGATTTAGTCAAAATAACTTTGTGAGGGGGAAGGTGCCATTGTTTTGCAAAGCCTCTAAATAATAACAATGTTTCCATTTAACCCAGACAGGAGGTGGATGGGATGTCCGGGAGAGTGGTGGGAAACGACTATACATATTTACATCAACTGTATGATAGTATTTTATTTTCAGAACACAATCTAATAATAGATAACTTAATAATCAAGATTCTATAAGATGTAAAGAAAAATGTAAAATTATCATTAATGTACATAAAAATGTTCTTAGGTTTTCACAGCTCTTCAGAATCTTGTGTGTAGTTTTCTGTAATATTCTGTCGTGTATATCTGACCTCTCTGGCCAACGTTTTAGATCTCATTGATGACATCAGCCCTGATGATGGAACCTGCAATAGGATCCGAAACGTCGGCCAGGGAGTTCAGATATACATGGCAGAATATCTCAGAAAACCACACACAGAAGATTCACCTACATGTTTCCACAACTTTTTTCAAGGGCCAAGGCACTAAAATTAATGAAGATTAATAATTACAAAGAAAGAGAAAACAATTATTGCAAAAAAAGAAAATGGTTAGATTTCTATATAAAGAAAAACATGGAGAAAACAAATTTAACATCAAAATATTAAAATATTTATAAAGTGATGTTAAACAAAAAGTTATTTTATTTAAAGATATTATGTCTCACCGCAATGTGTTTACTTTGTGTGAAAAAAAAAGCATCAATATTCTTCAAAATTAATATCTCTCTAACGATGCCCATTTGGTCTACAACAAACTTGTTGCATTCCTTTTAATTTATAAAGTTGTGGTGGGGAAGGGGGGATTGTCAGCGGAGGGGGAATGGTATTATTTTACAATTAGGAATTAAAAGTACATTTAATTTGGAGTCCATTACATTTATATCAGGGGAAGGGAGTAATGTAAAGAGAGAGAGGGGAGATGCTGCCTTTATTTTCTGTAAGATCTTAAATTTGAGTCAGATCTAACACGCTGTTGATTTTTAAACAGGAAGGAAAGGGTAAAGGGGGGGGGGGAGGAGAGGAAATGACGCAGGGTCCTAAAAATAATTATGCAAAATTTGCATCAGATCAAATAGAAAATTATATTTTCTACCACGTCCTAAAGAATAAGTGTGCAAAATTTGTGTCAGATCGGTGAAACGATATTGATTTGTATAAGTTCTGTAGTACAGTATACTGCTGTTCATTGGATGCTTACCTTCCCCGAGGCGTGTTTCTGCCATCACTTCTTGGTGTTCCGCTGGAATCCTTGTTTTTAAGTTTTGCCCAAGCTTCTGCGGCTTTCTGCCAGTCCATTGGGTCATTGTTAAAGGACGCGGCTGGTCTGCAATCGAAAATTTGTGTTAATATGAATCAAAAGCTAAAATAAACCTTCTTTATTGATGAAATTAACATCTGATGAATAAGTATTTACTTAGATTATTTTTTAATTAATTAATTAAATTTAGAACTATATTGGAATTCTGATTCTACATATTTCTGGGGACTTAAAATGTTGTGAAATAGGGGAAAGTGTAAATTGAGAGTAAATGCTCTATAGGTAAAGAGGATGAAAAAAGTTTGAAAATACATATACGTAGTTATAATTCCATAAAATCTTGAAATTATGACTTGTAAAAACATTTTTCCTTAGTCACCTAGAATAAGCATTTTTAATTTGCCCCAAGACCTATCGTGCCTGAAAATACTTACAAAGTTTGGAAGATAAAGAGGATATAAATCTAACCTCGAGGGCGTGTTGGAGTGAGGGGGGTAGGGCTGCTGGTAGTGATGGTGCGGGCTGGGCGGAGGCGGCTGGTGTCTTCTTGGAGTAGCAGCCCCCGGGTGCAGAAACACGTCCTGCTGACCAGATGTATATCGTGGGGTAGCAGAGGAATGGTGTGGAGTGCCATACGGGGTCATGTATGGTGTCTGAGCGGACGGTGTGTAAGGCTGAAAGTTATTATTAATATACAATTTTATTTATTGTAATAAATACTTCATAATAATTATTATGAAAATAATATTATAAAAAATTAGTATAAATACAATCATAACATTTTAATCCATTTACAATTTTGTCCACGATGCTGGCGCCAGCAAAAATTGGTCGCTAGCACATAATAGAATTTATCTGAAGAAACAGGACTTTGGGAAGGATTTTTTCTCCATTTCTCATACTCACGACAACAATAGATGAGGACTAATTAAATATTTCTCTGTAGGTGGTGAGGACTGATGGAGGCCAAGACTCGACACGAGCTGTAGAGCCATTTAAGAAGAATAATAATATTTATCCAAGAATCTTACCGTATTGACATACATGTTTCCGGGAGTATGTGGATATGTGGTGGCTTGTGACAGAGAGTGCAGCATGTGAGAAGGAATTGTCTGTGCTACCCTCTGTATGGCTTCTGTTGACATACCTGTGGATTTATGTATTAAAAAGGTGATAAGATAATGAATACATTTGTAAATTCTATAATTGAATGTCACTGTGAATCTAAAATTTAATTTTTAAATAAATTATGGTAATTAAAACTATTTTTCCCGTCATTGTTGACAGGACATTTACATCAGGGGATAGCTGTACTACATTCTTTATGTTATGTTTATGTTTGTGATGATTTATATAACACCATTTTTGGGTAAAATATTATTACAAAATGTAATAATTTTATTCTTTTAATTTTTGTACAGCGTAGAACATTGAATTTTTGAATGGTAGTGCAATCGACCCGAAATCTTAGAATACAAATGCTAACTAACCTCCGCTGGGAGTGTGTGTATTATATGGAGTTCTGACAGAATTGGAGCTGCCGCGTGGAGTGGAAGGTGTGGCCCCCGGAATGGGGTCCTTGAAGTGTTCCTTGAACCAGCGCAGAAGAGCTCCCACAGACTCAAACACCTGCTGACGGAAACGGTAACCTTCGGGAGTGACTGTCACATACTCATGCCTACACCGCTGCACCGGAAGGTATGACAGCAAGAATTTACCAGGGTAGTTCTGAAAATTGCATATATTGTATATCATCATCTTTGAAGCCAATGCATTAATTAAGAAATTAAAATCCTATCCAAAAGATACTTGTTATAATTTGGTATTAAGAAAACTGGTGTTTTAGTAAAAATATTTACGTCTATGTCATATCAAATCATAAAATAATTAATTAAAATAAGCAACATCTATGTTGTCACATATAAAAAACCTCAATACAACTCAAATGTAAAAATATAAAAATGTCATTGTGCACTTGAATCAACAAGGTATCCAATCACCATCTGACATTTTGGTCAAAATTAACTTTTTTATTTTAATTTAACATATTTGTAATAATATTACAAATATGTTAAATTTCCTAGTAGTTTGGAGTTGGCAAGTTAAAAAGATAAATACTTTTTAGAATGATTACAAATAAAATTTATTAGTACGTATTACTATAAAAACATGCTCAAAATCAGGAGTAGGTTTATTTTATTAATTTAAATTGTTGTGAAAAATTCCACCTTCCACCACTCCACCAACGGGAAAATTTAATTTTCAAAACTCTGAAGCTCAATATTGCAGATTGATGTAAATATCAGATGTTGTTACTTGTTATTTTTTGTCACATGTGGCGTCTGGATGCAAAACCGCCACTATCCATACAAAACCATTTTTCATGTTTTGATTGATTAATGATCTGTATCCTATTCTGCACATTCTGCAAGTTTCCAATATAAGAAAATATGCTTCCATGCCCTTCAAAATCGTCCTTAAATATAACGGTGAGTAGCAAAACCGCCACGTTGCCGCAAAGTGGGATGCAGAACCGACACTATTCACTCGGACCAATCAGAATGGAGCCCCGCTACGAGATTTAGTATAGAGAAACGTCGTCCGTCGCAGGTAACGCGTGTTGTGATTACCTTAAATATTTACATTAAAACTATAAGTAGACATCTTTTATTACCAAAAGACAGTGTACTAAAGCATGAAGTAAACAAGGATGGAAATAAATGTAACTTTCAAAAGCGAAATAGGAAAGAATTATCACATTAAAAAGTCCGCTTTGTGCGCATTTTTGAATATTTTTGTTGACACTTTAAAGACCGTGCTATTGGATTTACTATAAATTTATTTTATTATAGGTAAAATAAAGTTTACTTACAAAAATAAGTATTTATTGTATCTAACATAACATACACCATCAGCATAAAATCTTCATCATCATCATTATCATTATCGCTTTCAGTTTCAGTTTCTGTAAATATTTCATAATTTTATTTGATTTGTATTAAAGTTAATAAATTTAAATAATTTTTAAATTTATTCACCGATTGCTTGCTGCTAGGCCCTGCAAACGGTTATACTGGCGACCGCGAGGCCGCAAGTGGCTGCTGCGCGGCCATTGGCATCTGCAATTGGCTATCGTCTGTACTAACCGTTGCGCGGCAAATGTTACCTAATATTATCAAGGTGTCTCGTAGCTAGAAGTACGAGACTTTACACTCTGGGTGAAATAAGATAATCTAATAAGATCTAAACAGATTTATGATATGAAAAGTATGAAATTTTTAAATAAACGTTTTTGTAATTTTTTGGGACTAAATTAGTGAAAAAGTTGAACTACCGTTACAGTAACTTATACCAATTATGAACAATTCATTCGCTTTAATACAAGTCGAATAATATGATAAAAACCTTGCAAAAATTGAAAATAGAAATTTTCACAGGGTTTTTATTACTTTATTTCATTTGTATTGCAGTGCATGAATTTTTTATAAACGATATTAACTCCCTGTCTTGATAATGAGTCGAAATTTTTCAAGCAATCATGAGCTAACAATAATAGTTTGCATTTTTAAAAATATTTTCGACTTATTTTCTACAAAAAGTTGAACTATATTTACAGTTATTTATATTAATTACGAAAAATTAATTTGTTTCAGAACAAGTTAAATAAGATTATAAAAATCTTGCAAAACTTCCAATTTTATTTTTTCCAATTAGAATTGCAGGGTATTTATTATTTTGTTTAACTTGTGTAAAAGGGAATAATTTGTTTATATTTGATATAAGTTACTGTAGTAAAAGTACAACATTTTAAAAAAATAAGTCCGAAATATTGAAAAAAAAATGCACATTTTAATGTCACATATTTCCTTATCTATTGATATTAGGTCACGGTTGCTTGAAAATTTTCGAATCATAATTAAAGTAGAAATCTACCTATCAGGTATTGTGGACTAGCTCTGTTACATAGTGTATATAAGATGTACACCTCGTAAAAAATTATATTTTCGATTTTTGTATCAATTTTTCATAATCAATTTAAGTTCCTGTAATGATAGTTTAACTTTTTGCCTAAACTAAGTCGGAAATATTGAAAAAAAAATGCAAACTTTGATATTGCATATCTCCATAACTTTTGATATTAGGTCATGGTTGCTTGAGCATTTTCGACTCTTTATTAAGACAGAAACCCACTTGTAAAATTTTTACTACTTACTATAAGACAGCCTATATAGGCATATAGGTATGATCATATATTATATTTTTTTATTTCCATACTCTTATTTAATTCTTAAGATTATTGTTTTTAGTTTTTAAAATAATTAAAACTACGTGCCTAAGTTATTAAATTTTTGTACTCGAAGATCAATTTTTAATCATTAAAATATTTTTATAAACTCCGTTAATCGCCGATGAAATAATTGCCTATTTAAAAACATATTATATCTATTGTTAAATTTGGTGTCGTAGTAAAGGTCTCGAGAAGTGATACGGAATTATTGTTAAATCTAAAAATATTTTTGTTTCCATGATTGTTGGTTCATTATTTACATATTTTCTAAAATATATTTAATCCATATTCCTTACTCAAAACATGCACTAAATTTTAATTCTTAATATATTTTTGCATCTATTGTTAATCACAAATAAAATATTTATAAAATAATATATTTCATTGTTTAATTTTCAATCGCTGTATTGTTCGCAATGAGTTAAGTCGGCAAGTCGCCACGTGATCGTCCGCGAGCGCGCCTCTCGCGATCGTTCGGTAGCAAAATCGACTCTATCGACAAAATCGACCGGCGGTGGGTAGCAAAACCGCCACTTTGCAATCAATATATCTTTATATTGCGGAAACAACAAAGAAAATCTTTAAAATTGGTATGCAGATTTTAACATATCCTTAATATGTATCAAGTAAAATAATAAAAAACAGGAAAATGTGTAAGGGAAATACTTAAAACGTTTTTCTTGATTCCTGAACATTTCATATATATGCAACGTGGCGGTTTTGCAGCCAGACGCCACACATAATCACAAATGTAAATAGTAAAAATCAGAATGAACTTAATTTTCTTACCTTGGCTGCAGATATAAAATAATGAATTTTATTGGAATTCTTTTTTTTTTCTTCCTTCAATGCTTCTTCCATCTTATCTCTCATTCCCCCAAGGTTTTTGTAGTATTTAAATGAAATGATATCTCTTGCATGTGCAGCCATTGGTGTCACGTGACGGGCGATGATTTCATCTAAGTCTTCAAATTCCTCTCCGCCAATCAAGAGACTTCGACCTGGACACAATAAATGTATTTCGTAATCGACCTTTGCATGAATAAAAATGCAGGAAATAGACAGATTTAGTATGGTGAAGGTGGAATGCCTCGAAAATATGTGGTACTCTGCATGATTCAGATACATTTATTAACAGGCGCTTAGTATTAAAGAAAGACACACAATAAATAGTCAAATATGTGATGACATAGTAGATCACTTAATGTAAAGTTCATAGCCATAGAAAATGGAATAATAGATGAAGCATTTACAGAAGACTTCTCAAATTTTTCATCCTCTTAAACGTTTAACGTAGTGAAATTGGTTTGCAGTATCTAGGAAAAGTTCTGGGTTCGTAACCAAGTATTTGTTTGATAGATTTTAAAATTATACTTCTTTTGGCACATTCAGGATAATTTTTTTATTGTAACGGAAGTTGCACACGCGTAGCGGAAATGCGAGACCACAAAATGTGCTTGCATCCATTAAACTGAAAAAAATTTATTCACTTGTAATTTGTGTTCCAGTAATATTAATACTGTATTGTCGACCATCCTGAATCGAGTACCATAAAGATGCTCAATTCAAAAGCTGACGAATGATTGGTTATTGAATTGAAAATTAGAACTGTTTATTGAATTACGATTTTAGGTGTGTATTTAGGATTTCATGCTATTTTCTATTTTTTTGCAAAAACAATGAAATTGTCAGATATTTGTTTTCAACAACACATACATTCATTCACAGTTCAATGCGGCCGTTAAAATTGTATAGTTTCGAAACTATTGAACGTGGAACCATTTTAAGCTTAATATCGATAAAACATGAAAGTGGGTATTTTTTGAAAATGCACAAGTTTTTTATATGTCACCCGTCTGCGATGTTGCGGTGATAAATGTCTTCGAATCCGCTTGTACAACTTAAATTTTTTTTTTTTTAATTTTTACTACATTAAAGTGATATCAATTATGTTTATCATCTCTCTAGACATTGTATTAATATACATTTTTAACCAACATGTAAATATTAATTATCACCAATCATGCCAAAAAGTATAACTTCTACCGCTCATATATGAGTACACGCTCCTCCAACTTTTTTCTGTATGTGTAACTGATTTATTTAATATCTAAAAATGCTACATTAGAATGAAAATTAATAACTAATATTGTAATGATAGGTCTAGAAATTAGTATTTTCCGACAGCTTGGCTCATATATAAGAAAAACAGCCTCTTATTCTCGTCTGCTTATTTTGAAATCTTTTTTCCTAGCAACAATTATGAAAAATTAATTAATATTCAATTAAAACTTAAATTCAGTTAAAATGAAGTGTTTGTTTCATCAAAAAAGTGTATGAAACAAGTAACTTTAAACTGCAAAAGGAAAGCTTCTAAAGTAAATAAACACAAAGTGATGATTTTTTATGAATTACCCAATGAAAACGCATTTTCTTTTCCTTCCTCTCTAACATCTATGTGCTGGTATATCCCATCAGTGACCTTCCACGTCACAGTCAAATGGTCTGCACCCTGTAATACACAGATAATCAATAGAAAAAGTAAAATTCAACATATTAATTAATAACTGTAACACATAAGTATTGCAGAAAATGTGGATTACATTAACAGGTCGGATGCCGCGCAATTCCGTGCACGATGCTGTTTTTTAGACACTTTTTTGTGATGGTTATATTCATGTAAAAATCAACAATAGAAGTTACAGTTTCTGGTTTCTCAATATACAGACTTCAATAATTACTTATTCATTATGAAAATAAATCACGAAATTTACTGTCAGAAATGTATGCACATGTTTATCGAATAAAACCATGGAGCAATAACATGAAAGATATCGTATTTCAATATTTTCATTCTAAATATATCAAAGAATATAAAAATTCTTAATTTTAACACTTTTTTATTTAAAAATAACACTTTTTTTAACGGATAAATAACACAATTAATGCGCGGTTCGAAGATGACATTTAGAATGATTTTTTGTCCGGTTTGTGCGGAAAATGAGGTTACTTGACAAATAGAACTCGTTCATTCTTTCAAAAACTTAAGATATAACTTTTTAAATAGATTTAAAACCCACAAACGCAGGTAAAATTGGCCGAATTCGCGTACGTATCTAGGGAGCGCACATCTGCGTTCTGGCAACCGATTGGTTAAGCAATTACCTTACTACTGGGCCTTATGATAGCCTCCCCCTGGTCCATGTTAGCTAGAATTTTCTCCGACTCTGAGAATGAAATGTTGTGGAAGGCCGGGTGGACAATGACCCTCTTGGTGTACTGTTGCCTCTGTTTGATTTGTTTCGCATCTGTCTCTTTTTTGTTTTCTTTATCCTCGGCTTCTTGGTCGTAGAAAGGATCTTTATTCGGTCTGAAGAAGAGATCAAATTGATTACAAAATTAAAATATGATTGGTAAAAAATCATCGCATGCCACTGTCTATATTATTATTCTTGAAATTCTGGCATTATTACACAGAGATGTAAAGAAGCATTAATAAGTTAAATTACTATTTTATTAAGACTCATATCCCCCAGGATCACTTGGGGTATTCGGGAACCTAAGGAAGTTGGAATTGTTGATTTAGCTAGCCCTTTGCAGTGTTTTGTAACAATTTAAACATATTGAGATCATATTTAAAAAAAAGCTAGGGCCAGTACCCTATTGTTAGATCAACAATACTGTTTAAAAAGAATAACATATAATAATGTGTATAAAAAATTAATTATCTAGAATTTACAAACCTCCAATCATGATTTTTATCAAGGAGATCAGAACTTTTTGAAGAGCACTCCACAGAAAAACGTTCCACGTCTATTTTAATGACCCGACAGTGGATAGTTTGACCTTGCCTCACTCGTTCTGCGGGGTCATCAACGTGTTTGTCGGATAAATTCTTCACGTGGATATATCCAGAAAGACCGCTGTCCAGACGAACTCTGACTCCAGTCGCTTGCCCTGGACATGAACCAGCATCAAAGTGATTCCATACCTAAAAATATAAAAAAACATTAAGAGTGAAAATTGAAAAATTAAGAAACAAAGAAAAAATACCCTGCTCGTAAAATCATCGGGAGACACGAGTTGAAATTAAGAATATGGAAAACTTTTACTATAAAAACAATTAGTATTATTGATACACTTCAAAAAATTTTTTACATGCGCATTGTTATATTAGACACATATACATTTAATGATGTCAATGTTCATCACTCCAAACATTTTTTTAAAAATAGAGATGGGAACACGGAATAAATGTCACATAAATATTCTTACTATTTTCAAAATAAGCTAAAGGTTTGTGCTATGAAAATAGGACTAACTTGCTGGTCTGGAGTGAGATTTGAACCCACGATCTTTCATTGATCAGTTAGGACTCTCACCATCTCACGAGGTAAGAGTCCTAACCACAAGACCAACAAACTACTCATTTTTGTTTATTTTTATTGCGTAATTATTTCAAGGATATCATGCTTTCTGGGCTTTATGCTGTCTCCAAATTCTTTGGCCAATTTTGTGTTTACCTACGTAGATACCTTTCCAGCCCGTCAATTAATAAATTTATATATTTTTTTACGTAATTCATCGATTATTATATAATAATCAATTAATTACATAAAACTTTACTACATAGAAAATCTTTTTTTTTTTTGTAATTTTTTTTGTTTTTTGTCAACAAAAATAAACAACATCCCAAAGGGATCATCTCACCTCTGACAATTCTGGGAAATCATTCTTTCGACAAAACTGACATTGCCACATTCCTGTCTCATCATTCCTGACTGGATTAGCTTGATCCAGTTGCTCCCGAGGGGGTTTTCTGTGGGAGATCCCAGCTACCGTAGCGAGAACCATTTTACCTGAAGATATAAAACAAAACATCTTACGGCCAGAAAAAAGGTTTTATAAAATTATAACAAAAGCAAAAATCTTGTATTAAAGCATATCCCCATTTATTTGTACAAAATTTCAATTACGCCATTAATTTAAAATTCAGGGACCAAAACTAAAAAAATTTAATTATGCAAAACCTTATTAGGTAATTAAAGATTCAAATAATGAAATTGACCTATTGTGGTGCTACAGAATGTAAATAAAATAAATAACATACAATCGGGCAAAGCGTCTTCAAACTGCTTCAGACTAAATTGCTCCCAAACATAATAAAAAACAGTATGATGCTCACCTATATAGAATGTTTCGGGAGTTTCTTTAGTTAACATATCAAAAAGTTCCCCAGGATTGGCAGATCTGAAAGCCACCCTTAAATCTTTGTACCGACAGTTCAATTCTGCTCTGATGTCGTAGAGTGTTATACTTTTGTTTCCAAAGCCCTAAAATTAAAATTATGGAATAAACTACATATTTTCACTGTCTCACATTATTTCATTATGATTATTGCATATTAGTTATTTTTTCTTACATATAGGTACATAGTATGTACTACAAATTATTTATTTATTTATTTGATATTCACAGAAAACCAACAGCACAACAAAGAAGCATAGAAAACATTAATATAATATAGATGGCCAATTATAGGTCTCCACTTTTAGAAATATGTTAATAATGATAAATATGTTATGAAATAAACTTAGGCATGTTAAGAATAATATAACAGGAAATAATAAAAACTTAAAAAAAAGAAAACGATAAAAAAATTATCAAATACATTTTAAATACAATGATACTTCTCTCCTACTCACTAGTTTTTATTACTCATGTAGAAGAGAAATACATTGTACAATCTGTCACTATCATTATTTTAAAAAAACCTATCAAATAAATAAAATAAAAAAATTCAATTTATCAATACGAAAAAAAATGGAAAAATAAAACCCTACTTGTCTCTCCAATTCTTCAGCAAACGCATCTAAATCTAAGTCTTTCAATCTCTCTGGTGCATCCAAAATCTCTTCAAGGGCTCCGGCTGGATTAGCATCTTCATCTTCATACTCTAAGGCATCTACCGCCATTTTTCTGGCCCATTCATAAGTTTCTGGATGTACACGAGATCCATCCAAAACTTCTACATAGGCTTCAGTACTGAAAATGAACAAAAATGTTTTTGTCTCTTCAAATTGCGTGCCAAAACCATTGTACATATGATTATCAGGTTTGAAGAAATACATACCTGTCGCCCAAACTGTTGGTATCAATTTTTATAAAGCCGGAACAGTTAATAAAGACTTTGGGTCCCATATGACATGACGTCACCAACTGTGTCCGGTTTTCAAGTCTTTGATTTGTTTGTTTGAGCATTTTAATAAGCGCTTGTCCTTTTCTTGGTCCCAAACCACAAATGAATTGGACCAGATTGACTGTGAGTCCGGTTTGGACAGCAGTATTGATGTCCAATCCTACTTCATTTGTTCGATTGACAAATTCTAAGTAAAGATTCTCAATTAACTCCTCTTTGGGTATTTGTTCCTGAAATAAAAAAAATATGATAAGAAAGTCTCTAAGTTCATTCAACCTCATGAAAATCACTTTGGTAAGTGAATTGAAACAGAAGGTATCTATTGAACTCTATTTACACAAGGATTTTTCTAGACGTTCGAATAATATTACTTATCTTCCTGTGTATTTGAATGTAATCCTGCTGAAAAAGTTCAATTATTAAAACCAAATTTATTAATCAATTAGAAAGGACATAGAAAAATCAAATCAATGAAAAAATATTTGGCTGCTACCGGAATTCGAACCACGAATCTCCTATCTATCCTGGAATGGTGTGTTAATCAATTACACTACAGCGGCCTCGTACATTTCCGTCAATATATCGACCTTATATGTATGTCCCTTACTATTAATCGATTAATACATATTATCCATTTTTAGCAATCCAATTGACGCACATATTTCCGGATAGATAGGAAATCCCGTGGTTTGAATCCCGGTAGCAGCTAGATATTTTTTCATTGCTTTGATTTTTCTGTTATGTCTTTTCTAATTGATTAATAAATTTGGTTTTAAAAATTCATAGAACTTTGTTCTGAAATTGCAACTTCACAATAAGAATGTGTTCTTTAAGGCGGTACATTCACTGCAAATGCATATTTCGGCGTTTTTTATGAAAATGTGGGTTTTTATTATTCATTTATATCAGAATTTATATGATAGATTGCATTTTTTTTGGGGCAATAACTTAGATAGAACCTTTGTTCTTATATAAAAGTAATAAACTGAACATTATTTACTATAATTAAGAAAATATAGGCATTAAACCACAGGCCGCGGCAAAAAAAAACGTTTTTAATGTTCTACGGCAAAGAGACGTGTGTTAAATATTTGTATGTAAAAATAATATGTTTTTTTATACGTATAAAGTTTACTTAATTATCTAGAATCCGTACATAGGAAATTAAGAAATATTTTATATTTATAATGTTATAATGTTTCAAACATGCAGTAATTTTGACGATTTTCAAATCTTGTTTAATCATATAAAAATATGATTTCAAACGATATATTGTATCTATATTCGCACTTTGAGTCTTCATTCACTATTGAAAAGCTACATTTTTTATTAAAAACACGTTAATTATTATTTTAAAATAAAAATTCTAAAGTATGTGTAAACTTGTTGTGGGCCGTAAATTTTCGGAATTTTTTGTGATTTTTCTTTTTACGAAAAAACCATGAAAACATGCGTATATTAAAAAAAAAACACACACATTCATATTATTTTATCGTAAGTGTCGAAACGCAATGATTTTTTTATCATTTAAGTAAAAAAAAAAAATCTTTTTTTGAATTTCCATAATGTTGCCAGCGCAACATTTTCTGAAAAATAATAATATTTTTTTTATTTGTTTTTAGAGACAACACTACTATTAATAATAATAATCTTCTTCTGTGTGATATATTTTGTTGCACGGCACGGCACACGACGGGACATCGCACTCATAACACATAAATATGATACACTTTCACACACACACATATTTCAAATAAACGCAACAAAATTGCGTGTATTTTTGTTAATAAATCACTATTAGTATTCAATTGAATCATAAACCAACAAAAACTGACAAATATCGCAAAACATATCGTATATATTTGTATATACGTGTACAAATAAATCGAAAATCGAAAAAATAAATCGTATTTCCCGCGCACATTGCGCGTGACCTTGACGATGGAATATTTGAATTTCGATTGCACAACACGCGATCGGGGCGACATCTACAACTTCTCTATACGATTTTGACGGCAGAAAAACTTCCGTTTTGATTGTTGATTTAAAATATAATCGGTGATGTTTTTGAGTTGAAAATGGAACGACAGGTCACAACAGGATTTCTCTATTGGGAAAAAATTACGTTTTTCAAATTCGATACGCGGCCGTCGATAAATAAATTATTTTGTGCCTGTCGGATATGTGCGTCCGCGGCCCAGGGGGGGTTAATTATGGTAATTAAAATCATCTCACAAAGAAAAATAGTTTATTAGTAGGGACACTTAACTTGCTTTACATTGACATGCATTTCACAATTATTATAGCCATCTATCTACCATAAAGCATTATTGGATTGACAGCTGTAGCTGCACATTTTTCAAGTGAGGAAATAAATATTTACAATAAAGCCACTATGTTCACAGACGTGTTAAAATTCAGTTCAATCAATTTTACATTTAAGTCTGACGATATTCACTTGCATAGAAAAAGCTGTATTTTTGGAAAATAGTAATGTCTAATAAATGATGTTTAACCTGCAAGGGGTGGAAGCGAAGGCATAATATCTCCTCATCCACTGTGCACAACTGTGAATATTCTACTAGGGGATCCTGTAACACTCTTGCTAGTGAAACTGCTTGTCTAAGTACCTCTGGGTATTCCCTGAAGTCACTCTGTAAAGGCAAGCATAGAATTAAAGTAAATAAGAGTTATTTATGGAGAAATGCGAGAAAACAATACAGAATGTGGTAAAAATTCACAAAAGTAAAAAATAAAAGAGTATAAGTAGTAGTAAATTAGCTAATAATAAAAAAGTAACTAAATAATTCCTTATATGTATAATAATATGCATTGAATGGAATATTTACAGCATAATAAATGGTCCAGATTGGAGATTTTATAGAAATAATGAAAATGTAATAAAATATACTTACAACTCCCTTGTTGGAATTGGCGTATATCTTTGGTAGATGGTTGTCCACTATCTCTACTGGTATTCTCGGGAATTGCTCATCTTCAACCAGTTCGGCTATAATGTCGTTCAAGTCTTGTTTTAACATCAAAGCGTCGCGTGATTCCCCTCCTATCACAATAGCATGTGGCTTCTTTGCAGCAATAAAGTTACGTAAACATAATAGTTCAGTTTTCTACAAAAGAAGACAGTAAAACGTTAAAAAAAAAAAAGTAAAACACATTGAACATTGTTTGTGGGATTCTATCTGGATACGTTACACATTGGAAAATTTCTATAGGTACTCCTCAACTAGATCATGCAGGAGAAATTGCATACTACAAAATATTCGTTAGTATCTTTTAAATACTGTAAAACCCCGATAATTTAGAAATTCAACACAATTTTGAATTTTTTTTAAACACAAAATTTAAATTTCATAGATGATCAATCCCATTAATTTGAAAACCCTGTTAATTTGAAGTTTGAGATGTAATTCGTAGATTTTAGCTTTCTGAGACTTCGCATGTATAGTGCATGGATGAGACTTGGCGTGTATAGTGCATGTATAGCACCTCTGTGCGCCTGCGGTACCTGCCAACACAGCACGCGCCTGAGCCAGCTCGTGTGTGAGAACCTCCTTTTCATGTTTTGATATCTGACCTTTCCTTCCACCCATCAATAATTGTCAAATATATTACCAATCGCCGCACATGGGTAATAGTTTGTACTATTTTCTAATAATATTTTCTTTATGTAATTAGCGTGCTGGTCCACAATTTTACACTATTAGGCTGACAATAATTATCTTCCGTTTTTAATTAATTTTTTTGTACATAACTAAAAGTGAAAACAAACTCAAAACACATTATGTACAATTATCGTTCGGAGGCGTTGTCACCATCAATGTCAATTACTGCTTTCCATTGACAACTTGGACAACGGCGTTCCGCTGACGAAGAGTGTCCAGTATCCTACTGTGCTAGAGGACAAAAGTGCAGAAAGGCCTAGTCATCAAAATTGATTCCTGAGTTGTGAACTCCTTAGATGCAAACAAACACTCTCGGCATGCCCTTTCGTTAATTGTTCTCCTGAAAAGATTTTGAGATCGCGAAATGACTCGGTAGTTTTTTACCCTTTCTCCAAGTGGTACAGCATAATGTGGTATATAGTTTGAGACGCATATTTAAATTTCCTAATCCTTAAAGAATTATATTATGGCAAATGTCAAATTAAAAACAAAACAATGTGAAAAAATAGCAGGTGGATACAAAATAATTATTAAAAATACCTTTAGATCTTTTTCATTATGATTATATGAATTTTTCCGCTTCAAAATATGAGGCATCCTCAAGTGATCGACAACCTCACTATCAGGATCTATGACGCAACAAAAAGCTGCTTGAGAAAAATCAGGAACGTAGGCCAAGCCCATGATTTTTAATCCCTTACTGGTATCCCAGTCATCATCATCCTCATCTGGGAAATCTACAGAATACGGAGCCACCTAGAAGCATTTTTAATTATTTAATAATGTAACTTTTCAAATTAAATATATTTTACCTCTGATTACCCACCCAAATATACATTACAGTAGACTTCAATTATCCGGGCGACAGGGAAATAGTTTCCGCATAATTTTTTTTTGGATAATAATTACAAACACTAAATTTAAAAAAAAATAGACATAAATGCACACAGCTGTACTGCACTTAAACGCAATATTGAACATTAATATGTTTGTAGGTATTACATAAAAAAAAATTAGAAAAATAATTACAAACACTAAAAATTTAAAAACTTTAAAACACGCTGTTCACTTGTTGCGTAATAACACCAATGCATAATTTACACATGACTCCAAATTATTAAAATGGTAAAAAAATACACATAATCACACACATTGAGCATGAAAATATGTACAACATTGAGCATATAAAATAAGAGAATAAATAATTAAATAAATACACCACATAGGTGCGTATTTAAGTTAACAATTATGCTTGCAGTGCACTCTCCTGCTTGTGTCAAAATAAATACACTGTTGACAGAGATTCCCGCAATTTTGTGATTCGGGATGTTCAGAATTTCACGGGTTTTATATTTTATTTATGTAATATTATTTAGTGGACAATTTTTTTTTATCATTTTATAAAGAGTTTTGAAATATTAAAAAAATCCTTACAAAATCTTTTATTGTCCTGGTAAATCCGCAACCATCTTAATACAACCACAGATAATCAGAAATCTACTGTACTTACACTCATAAGTCATTAAAATCACCAGTTCATTCATTTATACATTTTTAATATAAAGAAATAAGATCAAAATCACATCAAACATCCAGAATAGGCTAGTTTTTGTGCAATAAAAATAGAACTTGTATGATTTGAAAGGACAGACACCTGAAAAATCTCCATTTCTGAACTTGCATATGGTCACACATTTTCAGCATTTCTTTGGACAAAAAGATTACCTTAATCCAGTTATAGAGTTTTCTGCAGCAAGCTTTAAGCACACATTCTCTGGATTCAGCCAAGAGCTGAGCATGTAGCTCTTTCCTCAGATCCGGTATGACCATTCTATTGAGAGCAAGTGACACACATTCCGCCCTAATAGAATTCCAGTCCTGAACATTTTTGGCAAACTCGTCCTGCAAAAGCAAAGAGAAATGTTAACAAGGATCACACACTTCTACAATGGCGTTTTAAAATATTTTTGAAAAAAAAAAGAGAAAATCATGACACGTCACCTTTTGGAAGAGTTGTTTGACTTCCTCCAAATATGATGAAGATGTGTTTCCTTCAATATTTTCACTTAAAGTAATGGTCAATAATTTATCTTCCTCAGCGATCACCAGCTTGAGATACTGATCATTAGTTAGGTCACGTACTGGCTTATTTTTAATAAACTTCATTCTGTTAATAAATGAAATAAATATTTAAAGAAACAATAACACAATTCAGATGACAAGAATACATAACACAATTCAGAATTACTTCCAATGTTGTCCATGTTTGATGCAATAAGTTTTTCAAGAGATTTTCAAATAACCAAACAATATCTGGGGTATAAAAGCAGCAATATAAAAAAAAATTGAATGCAGTCATCGAGGATTGCTAATTTGTAACACACTGAATTTGAGATTTTATAGGAAACATAGTCTATAAATATAAAGATAGATAAGATAGATCATAAAATCTAGAATTCAGTACATTTTAAATTAGTAATCCTCGTACCTGCTCATTTCATTTTTAATTTTTTTTTGTATATTGCTGCCCTCGCTTTTACACCATACATATAGTGTAAAATTTATATATGCAAAAATATTCACATACATGGGATTCATAGACCTGCTGAAAGAATATGGAAAAGAGATATCTTCTCAGGGCAATTCAATCCTTGTAGGAGGATTGTAAGAGCCGCACACAAATAAATGACGTAGTACTGGAGGAGTTTAATGTCGTTATAGGATTGAGATAAGTTTGCCTGCTTTTGCCAATCCTGTTCACCCTTTATATGGACAGGATAAGCCGGAGAAGTCAGCCTGTGAGAGTTGAAGAAGTGAAAATCGAGGAACTACAAGAGTGGATTAATTCCTTCAATGAAGAGTGCACTCAAGTTGGGATGAAGATTAGCACCGCCAAAACAGAGGTAATAGTTGTAGAAAGGGACTAGCAGTATTTGATCAGTATACAGAGAACGCATCGGAAGCAAGTCGATAAATCCAAATACCTTGGGATGGAATTTTCTAGTGATGGTATGCAGGAAAGTGAAATAGATAAAAAGCTGCAGCCAGTTCACACTGCATAGGACGAACGCTGTTAAGGTAATCTTAAATTTTCTAATAATTAAATGGGACGTGTGGACAGACACTCAGCAAGAGACCATCGAACATGCGTTTGACCAAATATTCTAAATACAATATTCAAAACAATTGATACATTCATTGAATAAACATATAGATCACTAGTGATAAAAATCCTCGTACAATATTTTGTATATTTTATCCGCATAGACGTGCTGTCAGGTTACTTGGCATGATTATTGGATTAAGGCAGGGGTCGGCAGATTTTAAAGGGAGAAGAGCCAAGCTGTCAAGGAAATGTCACATCACTAACATATTGTGCTGGGCACATCCATAGAGACATTGACGAGGAGGTTATTGTGAACCATTGTCAACTGTCAAATGACTGATTAAGGATCTAATAAAGTCTATATCAAGAGTCTTTATAAAATATTAAACTGTTATTATTCCATAAAAACAACCCGGACATTACAGGAAACAGGACAATAAATTTATTAGAGAGCCATATAAGTGTTATATGTACACACACATGGCTAAATCCAAGCCGAAATCAAAAAATGTACCGTATATTTTGATATTTCATAGGTAATATCTGAGGAAAAATGTGAAAAATCATAGACAATGTATAAATTTACATGACAAATTTATATTTATAGACGAAAGAAATATGATGAATATTGAACGTAGGTACTTTTTGTACTTTATTAATAGGCCTGATTTTATGACTAAGAAATTAATTAGATTGAATAAAATTAAGAAGATGGAAGTGATTAATTTCATTTTGAATTGGTGAGTGGCTTATAATGTTTTTTTCTTTGAGAAATTAATATTTTTTTGGGATTATTTCTAATTATTTTAGTTAATTATTATAAATATGTATATGGTTATTACATTTGGTTAGGTTAGGTTATTAGGTTAGGTTTGGTTAGGTTAGGTTATTAGATTTGGTTTGCTTAATTTAGATTATGGTTGTTTTTGTTACATAAAATTATCTTACTTAATTTTATTAATATAATGTAATTATTTTGATGATTTTTTTTATTATGAATAAATGATTTTTTTACATATTTTTTAAACAAATTAAAATAATTTATATATTTTTATTTATTCTTCTATATTTTACTGTTTGCGTAAATATTTGGTGCTACCATGAAAAACAAAAATTATATTGCGTAATATTTATTATTGTTTATGGTTTGCGTTTCTATGGTTCTGAAAGTAATAATTGACATTCAAAATGTATGATATAATTATCGAAATTTTAAAATGCAATATTTTATTTAATACTTATTATTTAAGTGTGAATTATTTTTTATATTGTAATTAGGACATTCAATTATATAGTGAAATAATTACTTTTATTGTACTGGACCGGGACCATCATTTTGGATTATCCCAAATGCAGACCTTGGGTTTGGGAGCTGTATGAAATATTAACTAATCTTCCTGTATAATTGAATGTGCTGATTCCAAAAATGTCATAAAATAATCCCGCACTCTTATATTAAACGAGTATTCCAATTTAAAAATCGTAATGATTGCCTTAGGTCCGGTTGTTTCAAGTTGGACCAAAGTAAGCGTTCGTTTGAACCATAGATTTTTGCATTCTCCACCATTCGGACGATCCGTTTTCGTAAATATCTATGCTTTAATCGAACGCTTACTTTAATCAAACTTGAAACAACCGGCCCTTAGTAGGTTTGACAGATCAACCATTTTATCTATAAGGTATGCGAATTATAGACAACGCAATATTTTATTCAAATAATAAACCAAGAAACCATAGAAAATTAATGTTTGATGTTTGAATAATCATTCACCATAGAGTATAAAAAATAAATTTATATAAAAAAAACATAGAAAATGGATTCTTTTTAAAAATAAATTATTATATTAATCATTAATTAAAAAAAAATATAAGATCATAAAAATAATCATTAATGATATGGGATATGGGAATGAAAAGGACAATAAAAGTCAGATAAGGGGTCCCGTGGTATTGGACCGTTATTTACACAGAAGTTAATACATCTTTATCGTATCTGGTGGGGAAAAGACCAATTTTGTGTTAAAAACGGAAATAAGTCTGGATGACGTATCCGGCAGGGAAAAGGCCAATTTTTTGTTAAAAACGGAAATAAGTCAGGATGACGTATCCGACAGGGAAAAGGCCAATATTTTGTTAAAATCGAAAATAAGGCTGGATGACGTATCCGGTAGGGAAAAGGCCAATTTTTTGTTAAGAACGGAAATAAATCTGGATGACATATGCGGTGTGAAAAGGCTATTTTTTTTTTTAAATAAAAGCACTCGAGACACTTCAAATAAAAAGTTGTACAAAAAAATTGCAAGTTCTTATTAAGCAGCCCATTCACTATCCTACATGACAGTCCACCAACCAGAATAGTGAATGGTCCACTTTATATTTTTTTATCTGTGATTCATATCTTATCCACAGATATGTGTAAAAATTCAAAAGAAAAGGTTGATCTGTCAAACCTGGTAAGGAAATCATTACGATTTTTAAATTGGAATTACACTTGGGCCTCGTATAACACGGTTTTACATAACACTATTTTATATAACACTATTTTATATAACACGGTTGTATAAATTGGCATATTTTTTGCACAACACGCTTTTTATAACACGGTTTCAGAAAAATAAATGTATTATTTTTAAAGATTGGTTGGTATACAATTGATGCAAGAGATTATATGAAGAACAAGAATCTTGATTTTAAAATTTTAATAATATTGGTCAATGCGCCAGGACATCCGCAAGATTTAAAACATCCTAACGTTGAAATATTATTTTTACCGCCTAACACTACATTTATAATCCAACCCTTAGACCAAGGTATAATTTCAACATTTAAAGCTTATTACACTCGTTGAACATTTGAAAAAATAGTAGAAGACATCGATCAAAGTGAAAATTTAACACTTCCACAAGCATGGAAAATTTTTATTATTCAAAATCGTGTCGATATTGTATCTGCATCCGCTAAAGAAATAAAACAATCAACTTTAAATTCTTGTTGGAAAAAGCTGTGGCCAAAAGGATCCTATAATGGAAAGAAGTTCGAAATTCAAGAGGGAATTACAACAGATTTTGGAATCTTATAAGGAAATATGTAAAGATTTATATGCTAAAAGCAGACAATCGCTTATAATCGATTTTTTGAAAGCTAAAACCACAAGAAATTCAGAACCCTCCTCCGATGATGAAAACTCACAACCGATGTCGAAAAAGAGTAAAAATTAAGAATTGAGTGATAGCGATGATAAATGAATGCTACATTATATTTATTTATTTATATATGGGTTTTTACATCAATAAACGTAATGAACATATTAAAAAAGAAGAAAAAGAGAAGACAATACAAATATGTATCCATATATAAAATACATGATTACGATTAATTATAGATGTGTTATTAAAGTTTTTTTTCAATAAATATGTAAATTGATATATTTTTATTTAAAAAATAAAGTACATATTCATATAAACTATCTTCGATTTTTTTTTGGAACGCAAACCCTAATTTTGTATGAACTTCAAACCTTGTATAACACGGATTTGTATAACACGAGATTTTTGTGGAACCATATAACCGTGTTATACGAGGCCCAAGTGTACTCATTCAATATAAGAGTGCGGGATTATTTTATGACATTTTTGGAATCAGGACATTCAATTATACGGGAAGATTAGTTAATATTTCATACAGCTCCCAAACCCAAGATCTGCATTCCACCCAATTAAGGTTAGAATGGTGACCTTGCATCACTTTTAAAAGCTTTTTATTCCTGGCAAATAGCTTTTCAATTTTAGGCATGATTGTAAATTATCCTGTAATTGGCTTCTTAGCTTATTTTTTATTTGATTAATTGAAGAGTTGGTGCATGTAGAGCCGCAAACGCCTTGCAAAGTCGCATGCGGTCTGCCGACCCATGGATTAGGGCAAGATTACTGAAATTCACGGATGTTATATCGCATGTTATGATTGCAAGGTAAGCAAGGCATGTTGCTTATTTGCACTTCTGCCGAGTCTTTGTTGTAGAAAATCAATAATTTGGGTCAATTTAAAATTATGCTGACTGACAAGGTTCTATCATATTATGTACTATCATTACAAAGTGATTCATATGGAGCCTCATTCTATAAAATCACCAAAATAATTATCAATTAAGCATTTAACCTTTGTAAGATATTTTCAATATGTTCAAAATATATATGTTTTTTAATAGTTAGAAAATCGTAATGAATTGATGTGATGCAAATTCCATATATTTTTTTATTTATATTTAAAAAAAAATTACCTTTCGTAGCTAAATAAATTCAATTGATTTTTACATGGTTATCCACTTACGTGTAGCAAGGATGGTTTTCATCAATTTCTTTTAGACCTTTTTTTGTAGGGGTTACACAAATCTTGGACCTCTCATAGAAAACTTCCCGAATACTGGATCGAAGCAAAGGTTCCCTTGCCAATTGAATTGCAGCCATGAACTTTGCAGCGTAGAGAACATCTCCCGCAGTTGGAAATTTCTCTGTCACATACTGTTCGGCTGTGACAATGGGTTCATTAGGGTCCTGCTCGACTTCGTGCCGTTGGTAATTGTCTCGCAAGTTCTCAGCAAACTGTTCCGGTGAAAGTCCAAACTTTTTAACAAATCCATCTGGAAAGAATGGATAAATTATAGGGAAACTCTATTTTAAAAAGAAAAAGAAAGTAGGTACATAGAAATTAAGACTTAAAATAGTTGATAGCTCGGAATTTTTTATTAAATTATGAAAATATGTAATTGGAATCTAAAAGAAAATAAGAATATTACACAGAAAGAATTTAGATACATATTTATAAAAAAATTCGATAAAAAAATGAAAGCAAATATTTTGATAAAAAGTTTTTTTACTCATAAATTGAAAATATATGATATTTACTTAGAATAATTAATAACATTTAAATGAACCATTAATCGATAAGAAGTAATTTCATCTGTACTTATTAAAAATAGTGCAGAATTGTTTACATAAAACCAAAAACATTTCCTTTTTGTTATAATTTTCATAAATATATTATGTACCTATTATAATATTTTTAAAAAAGTATAAAATGTTTTAGGAATAGACTGTTACCTGCTCATAAATAATTTATAAAAAAAATAGTATTATGCATTACATTATGGTACTCACCCACACTCATATATTTTGTATATTATACACATCGCAGGGCATACTTAAAAAACGTACTAAAAACTACTGTTTATTTACAACTATGTATAAATAATGGTGAATCCTTAGTGAAGCTTACCCAGTCCAGCTCTCCTACACATGGAATAAGGTCCTCCTCTTACAACCTGTTTCAGCCCTTCAGTGTGTGAATCATCTGGTAGTTCCTCTTCCTCTTCTGGTTCTTCGATTACTTCTGTGTCATCATCGCCGTCGTCGCCTTTCTGTTCCTGAGCCAGGCGACGAAGTGTTCTATATGTAGGATTAATAATAATAAATATATAAGTATTATTAATTATAAAGTCTGAACTAGTATTTTAATAGGTCGACGCTAACTTGCTTGTCACAATAGTGAGCAATATGAGTCATTATTTAAGAAGAATTAAGCCATGTATTCACTAGGGGACAAATTGTCCCTCAACAGCATGCGCGGCATAGAGTCTACGTGACGTTGCAACGTCGTGCACTGTTCCGCGACCTCGCGCACAACATAGCGCGGCATTTCTACGTACCGTGGCAATGTTGCCATGCGCACGGTACCCGAGCGTACTCACTGCAACATTCCGCGGAGCGTCAGTACCACGTGGTATGTTTACAAGTGAATACGCATGCGCTGTATCTGTCAAGATGACAATGCGGGGAAACGAAATCGTTCTCGAACTCATCGAGCTGTATCGATCGAAGATCGCATAGAATGTCCGTCCTTCTTTCTCTTTGCAGTAAATAATTTCGCATTCTCCTCTTTTTTCTCCTCTTACTTTTCGATAAACTCATTAACATAAACAGATACGCGGCTGTCATCATAACCTCATAGGGCGATATATTTCCGTGACGTCTGGAAAACAATAATTATTTGCAAAAAGGACCTTGTTATTAATAATATTCAATTTACTACAGTAAAACCTCGTTAATTTGAAATTGCGACCCAAAAAAACATTTCGAATTGCGCGGAACCCCGTTTTCGCCAAATGTGATACCGCAGCTGTCATCCATAACCTCATCGGATGACATTTCCGCGACAAGATATGCGAGTCCCGGTGTGTACACGTCAATTGACCGCGTCATTGTCCCCGAAACGTGAGCGTAGATGTTGATGCGACATGTCGAGCGGAATGTTTCGCGATTTGTCCCCTAGTGAATACATGGCTTTAGGCAAAAACAACTTTGGTTTCAATTAAGCTAACAATTAGTGCAGCACGGCACGACACAGAAATAATAAAGATAGCATTCAACAAACCGTCGGTTTTCTTTTGCTTTCTCCTTTTCCTTGGCTTTCCAGGCTTCTTGCATTTTTGGAATATCGGGTGAGTAATATAAAAGAAAATGAGCATGTACATCCTTGAGTTCTTCAGTCGTCTGCACAGCTTTTAGCCTGAAATTTTTTTGTTTAAAAATCAACATTTTATTCTTTTAAATCTGCTTTAGGTACAATATCATGTTATCTTTTAGCTATATTTTTAAACATATATTTTGAACAAGGATGTGCCTTTCACAAGCACAGGCAACAGTCGATCCCAGCCTTCATCATCACTCAGTCGATAACTAACATGTTTAGAGATGTGACATGGCATCCATTGTTAATGGACTGTCCTGTTTCTTAACTTTTTCCATTTTATCAATTCCACACATAGTAAAAGACCTAACATCAGTGACAGCCAGTTGCTTTCTACCAATGGGTAATAAAATAATTTTATAAAATAGTGTTATTATATAATCTATTTACCTATCAATATCATCATCTTTTATGAGTCGCACATTGTCAGGAATAGGGGCATCAGGATTCATCATAAGAAGGTCGAGTTGGTAATTACGCATTTTATCCAAAAGTTTTAAAAGGTTTTCTTTTCTAGATCGTAGTTGACACCACTGAAAAGAAAAAATATTTTTAATCTACGCAAATATGTAAAACGGAAAAGTAAAGCGGTTGTAAATAATTAAATAGTAAAGAAGTGCGTAAAAAAATGATACAATTACTACCTTTGCATCAAAACGGTAAATCTTCCATAAATCATTGATATTCAATTCAGGTTGTACATATTCCTTGCGGTAGAAAGCTATGAAGGGTACTTCTAACGTTTGATTTCGCATGTAGTCTAAAGCTGTGCGAATCTTTCCAACTGTTTGAGGTCCCTTACGTGTTCTGTCTCTAGATTCAGACGAATCCTAAAAACATTAATAATCGCAATTGTTACATAATATTTCTTCCAATATTTAAAGTCCAGACACAGAATAACATGCACATGTAACTTGATACAACATACCTGTTTCGAAACTGTAGGTTTGGTAAATGCTTGCCGATATATCCATTCTGCTTCTTCTTCCAGTTCATTAGAATTATCGGCAGTGGGTGTGACGGGTACCTCACGGATTTGCATTCGCTCTGGAACATCTGTGTTCCTTATCTGTGGAATAAAAACAGTAATAATAAAATACCAAAAGCTTAATAATTTTCACCATTCATAACTGTAAAATTATTCAAGCAATGTTATATACCTCATTGTCCAAATCTGTGAAATGACCTCTTTTGAGCTCACTTGGTTCATAAATTTCAAATATAGATTTTTTTGTTGGGCGTTTCGGTTTCGTTTTCTTTGCTTTACGGGCTTTAGCTTCACCTGAAAATTAATATATCAAATAAATTCATTCAGTAAAATCTTAAAAGTGCTACTTCAAGCTGTTTCATTTAGAGACACAAATAACAATTAAATGTGAGATCTTTCAAATTATTTTTTTTAAACAAACCATCATCGTCTTCATCCTCAATGTATTCATCTTCCTCGTCTTCTTCTTCATATTCATCATCTTCATATTTTTCAAACTCGTCATAGTCAAAGTCTACACCAAAAATATCTTGTCCTTCTTGAAGTGATCTATAAAAATGTACAAAATAAACATTCTGGGTCTAGTTTCAGATGAGTGATTATAATTCAGGCATAAAAATAATATAATATGCGTACATAAACTTTCATTGAAGTAAAATGAGATCTAATATAAATTCAAAAATACATCATATGTACATACAGCCTACTCCCGATTATCCGGGACGGTAGGAAATAAATGGTCCGTATAAAAAATTCCAGATAATTACCCCACAAAGAAACAATTGGAAAATAATTAGAAACACTACAAATCCAAAAAAATATATGCACAATCACATGAAGGCATGTACAGCATGAAAGTATAATATTAGAAAATCTGGCAACGCACCATTTGCTCACTTAATGACTTCACCGATGACCCATATTTACTTTTGTTAATTGTAATAGATCTGATGAACGTATGTCGCAATGAATGAAAGCCACAGAGTGCGAGAGAAGAATGTGTTTATAAGGCTGCACGCCCTAGAGCGCTCGCTTTTTTATTGTATCGAGTTTCGACCGCCGTTAGTCCTTGTCTATTAACCGTATTGTATGCGAGATTTATTGTCACCGTAAATAAAGATCTAGATGAAAACCAGCGTGTTTCACTGAAGACTCAAGATATCACATTAATTAATTCAAGTTTTTCTTCTATGGTAAGAACAATTCTATTACATTTAGATATGATTATAATTAGTTGAAAACAAATTTTAATACTTTAAAACAAGTCATTCACGGATGCAAATTTATACATGACTCTACAGTTATACGGCACGAAAATACAATACTAAGCATATAAAATGAGAGAATAAACAATTGAAGAAATCCAAAATACACCATTTAGGTTCCTATTTACATTAACAATTAGACTTGTGGGGTGCTCTTCCGTTTGCGTCAAAATAAATATGCCATTGATAGGGATTCCTGAAATTTCATGATTTGCACTGTTCACAATTTTGCAATTCTGCATATTCGTAACTTCGAAAGTTTTATATTTTAATTATATAAAATTACTGTCTAATCGATAAAAAAATATTTTTTTGTATTTATTTAAAGAAATATTAAAAAAAAAACAGAATCTCTTATTTCCCCCCAATTATCGAGAGTTTATTGTATTTGTATATTTCACAAACTTACGCGTCAGTAAATATGGGCTTTCTTTTCTTTTTCTTTTCAGCAATTGGTCTGCCATCGTCATCAACAATGAAGTCATCAGCATCAGAATATTCTCCATCTGATGCTTCTTCATCAAAAGCCTCTGCTTCTTTTGGATGAGATCTTTCAGAACGCCGTTCTTCCTCCTATGATTGTTAAAAAATATAGTAATTCTTAAATTAGCCTCACAGGGAATGAGCCTCACAGATAATACAATGAATGAATCAGAAATGAGTACAAAGATGACAATTTGAAGATTGTGCAATGAATAATGAATAACATTATAACATAAATTCTACTATTATTTTTAAAAATTGAGGAAACATACAACTTAATATTTTTAAATTCAATTAATATTTTTACTACATACTAACTGATAAACTTCTGTTATAGAAACATGATCACCATGAAACTTGGATGGCCATAGTATACTTGCACAAGCAATCAGTGTGGTCAATGGTGGGTGTATTGATCTTCCCTCATACATTAAGTCAGTTAAAATTTGCAGCATTAAATTTTGAGACAATTATACAGTTGTCCCAAAAGTTAATGTCATCCCTTGGAGGGCTGACATTAACTTGTAGCTGTGGAACTCAAAAAAACTGATCTAAGGTGTTGATTTTCACGAGATTCATAAAAATGACAATATCTTAAGAACTAATGATTTGTTACTTTGGTGATTTACTATTGTAATATTTTGGTTAGTCGTGAGTTGACCTATTAGTTCTCCAAAGGATGACGATGGGCTTTAGGTCTCCCTGCATATGTATTAAGACTTGGACCCAATACAGGAATAACGGCGAATAATGCACATAAATTGATCAAAGCAAAGGATGTAACAGTGTTAATGTGGAATCTGGGAGCTGGTATTCATTAACTAACATTTGAGGCATTTTCTTAGTATGTAGAGGTACATATAACTTCCTCTTTTGATAATTTTTTTTTAATTACATTAACAATTATATAAGTTCAACTTCTACGTAAGCAAAAAATGAACTCACCACTTGTTCACGCTCCTGCAAGGGTTGTATAAAATAACAAAAACACATTAAAATCTGATAAAGCACAATCTTTTAATAAGCTTAAGGCGATCGTCTGGTAATGTGAGAAAAATTCACAATTTTTTCCAATATCTTCTCTTGTGTTTTGTGTCACATTTTCGTATGGAAAGATATCATATTAAAATTTATTCATCAGGTTTCATATACTATAAATATGGATAACTTCTTAAAATGATACAAACTAAATTACTTAATCAATTAATAAATTACCAAACCTGTGATGTTGAATGCAGAAAATTGCTCCTTTTGTGGGCCTTATATGACTGTATGGACTTGTGACTTGCCTTTTTTTAAAATAGTATTACAAAATAAACAATTATCTTGAATTTATTAAAATTATTACAAAATCTGTCAGTTTGTTTATTTACAAATTATGGTTATTTTTCGTATGGTTTTTTCAACCCTTACATAGTTGACAACTTTTTTACTTCAATAGAATAGAAGTTATTATTTTAAAATAAAAACAAACAAAAATCTCAATATTCGTGATTTCAGCTATTTAATCAAGACACAACGTATTTATGACACAATATGCAGTGCTTACATTACCAGACGATCGCCGATTAAATATATTACAAGACACAGATTAATGAATATGAAAAAAAAAAAAACAACACATTTTGTTAGCCTGCAGGTAAGTTCTTTCTAAAATTAATTTATTTTAAAATCATGGCTCAAGAGATTATAATGCTCGAATACAGCATGTTTCGATATTTAGATAATAAAAAGTGTGATATTATAAATAACAAAAAAATAATCCTTACATCATCAGATCCCCCGACAAAGAGCTGATCGGCAATAACTTCTCGGTCAAGTCCATCATCTTCCTGCTGTTCCCCGTCACTCTCATCATCCTGTATTCTTCTCAGTCTTCTAAATTTTTTCTGTTGGAAAATTAAAAAATCTAATAATTACACAAAATTAATACCATTAGAATGCGACCACTATAAATTAGCGTGCGAGGGAGGGCGACCCTGTCGCGTAACAGGAGTTGCCAGCGTGTAAATTTATTACACAATACATATTATATATACGGTGACCGGTCTCGTAGCCTTTAACAGAAATTTGGTCAGGCAGCACTAAAGAAACCAAGCAGTAATGGCGGCCGTTCTATCTGTCAAACTGTCAGACGGTAATATCGGTCCATTATTTGCTTTCTCAGCTTCGCAAAACTTTAATACTTCATTGGAAATTGTTCTTGCACCATCCGGACTGTTTAGGATGTTTTGGACATAATAATTCAGTATATATTGGTAATCAAGATGTCACAGCTCCCAAGCAAATACAAAATTGTACTGAATGACAGGACGAGGGGTTACCGCCAGGTGCAGGCGGGGCGGGTTTTAGTTCCAAAGTCTCCACACGCCAATTTACGTTGGTCAAGCAATAACATGCTATATATTCTCCATTATTAAATTTGTAGAGAAATGTTTAAAAACAAAAATTCTCCTAACGTTCCGTTGCTATTAAATTTTTTAATTTTCAGTAATAATGTATGTTATATTAATGTAATATCGATGCAAAATTATCCAGAAGTAATCGTGGCAGAAATATTATTATTATTATTATTGATAATGGGCAGGCAGCTTAAGCTGATAGGCCCATATCACTATCTCTCATTTGAATATCCAGCCTATTCTTAAATTGGTTGACACTGGCTGCAGACAAATAAACACACAGTTTTAAACACAAAGGTTGAATCAATAAAATATTACCTTAGGGAAGATTTTTTAAAATTTAAATATGTACCCTTTCAACTTTCACACCAAGATTTTCTTCAATGAGATCATAATCTTCATCTTCGAGTCTGTCATCCAATTCATCATCACTTTTTTTTCTCTTTTTTGCTTTCCCTCTCGATGTGTCTGAATCTTCTCCCTCACTACCCGACTCTTCTATTGGAGCATCATCTATTAAGTCTTTTAGTTCTTCTCGGATCCTTTCTTCATCATCTAGAAAGACAACACCAATAAATATGTATACATAATATTTCTGAAAACAATTAAGTTAGTTTCTAACAAAAGTACAAACATGTAAATGGCATCATCCAAATCTACGATAAATATATTATATTTATAATAAAAAAAATTAAATTAAATTTATAATAAAATTTAGGCCTAACTCTAATTGCATTATGATTAATATCTTTAATGCAATTAGAGTTATGCTATGTCCGGCAGAGTGAGTAAATTTCACAATTTTTTCTCATATCTTCTCTTGCATTTTTTATCACATTTTTGTTTGGAAATGTATCACTTAAAAATTTATTCGTCAGGTTACATATATTTTAAATTTTTAAAAAAATAATCAAAAAAATACAAAAGATTAAAAATCTTCTTTAGACTTCTTTACCGATTCGTCCAAATACTATTTGCGACTATTGTAAGACTCGCTCATTATTTTTTAAATATATATATTGTGATGATTTATATGCAATTAGAAAGTTGTAGTGTAAGTGAACAATAGGTGCTTGTAAATATGAATTACCGTCTTCATCTTCCTCATCGTCACTCTGAACGGCTTTACGTTTAGGCTTCTTGCGTTCTGGTTGCTGCTCATCATCGGACTCTTGCTAAAAATAAAATACCGATGCAAATATGAGGTGGGGCGAGGGATTATACAAAAAATAAAGTAAGAGATATGATATATTTTAACTATGTCCTTGGTCGGACTAGCATTTAGGGCATAACTTAAAAATAAAAATATAACAAACAAGGTTATAGGGTACACAAAATTATTTTTGCTCAAGAGTAATAATTTTTTTAACATACAGCATAAATATGAAAGTAGTCACATGACGTAATATTTCTTGCTGCACCAATTTTCAGCTATTATTATTTTCTATATTGCAGCATTTTTGGCATCAATCTGGCGCACAGGACGCTGTTTGACTTAATTCGCGACTCTCCTGACAGAGACGTGGGCAAGGTCGAAAAACATATTTAATCATTGATTTACGCGTCAATGAAATATATAGATCGACAGAATAGTTTTCCGGCTCTGAAATGTAGTAAAAATGGTCTAAAATCCGAGACACATCCCACGAAAAATACGTGTTTAGCATGATGCGTACTGAATTTGTTGGAGAATGTATCTCCATCATTGACGTAATGTAAATAAAATACTTATATATAGTACCTCACTCTCCTCGGCTTCTGAGTCAAGAAAGTCCGCCATCCTAGTGGATTTTCACGACTTTTTAAAAATACTATCGGAAAAATCACGCCGTTTTAAACTCTCAAAACCTTACTTCAAAACGCAACCATAATGCAACAGCGGGTCATATCCATAGATGAATTTTATCATCATCTGCGCTGATTGTGGCTAGCTTCATGTAAGTAGGAATGCCAACATTATGATATGGGCCCTGTACACATTGGCTGAGGTTGGCCCAATGTGTATAGGGGGTTTTGGCGTAGGTTGGCTAAGGCCCGGTTGTTTCAAGTTTGATCAAAGTAAGCGTAAGTTTAAACTCGACTTTTTAGGGCCGGTTGTATCAAATTGGATTAAAGTAAGCGTTCTTTTAAAGCATAGATTTTTACGTTCTCCACCAATCAGACGATCCGTTTTCGTAAAAATCTATGCTTTAATCGACCGCTTACTCTGATCGAAACATTAAACACATAAGTGAAACAACCGGCCTTAGTAAGTTTTTCCAAAAATGTCACCCACAAAGTCTAGAATACATCAATATTCAGTGATGTACTAGATAACCTATTCAAAATATCTGGAATACAAAATGCAAGATACTTTAAAATAAAGTATTTCAGATACCAGATACAAATAACTTTCTGGAATGGTATCTGAAATACTAGATACAAAATACGTATCTTCCAAATACTTTTTAAAGATAAAATTCTTTTGTAAGAAAACACATTTTATTGAATGTAAGTTTATTTTTTTACGTGAATTATTTACGAATAAAATATTATATTTTTAAGATTTTAATTGAGACTTAAGTGAAACCAGTTCTTCAAACATTTTGTCGCTCATTTTTATTCGATGAAGTCTTATTATAGGTATCTACAATTGGAAAAAAGTATCTTAGCAATCTTAGTATTTACAAAATACTAAGATACTAAAAGAATGTCTCTAAATACGAGATACAAGATGAATATTCAAAAAAGTATTTCAGATACAAGATGAAAATACGTATTTTGCATCTTGTATCTGTATTTCAAATACTTGTATCTTAGATTAGTCACATCTCTGTCAATATGTTAGCAAACCACAAGATTATTAGCACTACAACCACACCAACGAGAGTTACAAAATACACAAAATCGTATATTGATCACTTTATGGCCAAATTAAAAATTATACCAAATCGATTGTATATTCACCTACACTGACTGACTATTACACGACAATGTCATCATTACACATTGTAAACAATAAGAATCTTAAGGAGGAACACCTACACACTACATATTACAAAACACATGAATTGGAAGAATCTTTACCTCATTACCGACCCCGAGAAGGCATGGAATTATTTTATACAATACAAAAAATGAAGTGAACAAACATA
>JADDOH010009003.1:0-53070 GCA_016648135.1 Agrypnia vestita | reverse complement strand
CTATAATTTTTTTATTTGGGAAATTGACAAAACATATTTGTCATCCTTGTGACGGTGACCTTTGAACATTTGAATTAACCCTCACGTGCCCAAGTATGTGTGGATTTATTATATGTGGGATATAAATGCAAAGACAGCAATGCAACGCAAAAAAAAAATTAAAAAATGTTGAATAGTCACCGAGAATTACTAATTTAAAAGTTTTTTAATTGAGTAGCTTGTTCGTCTTGCGGTTAGGACTCTCGCCTCGTGATCCAAAGGTCGCGGGTTCGAACCTCACTTAGCTTAGTTTGAAAATAGTAAGAATATAGTAGCGGCACGTATTCCGTGTTCGCATCTCTATTCATTTTAAAAAAGTGCTGAATTCTAGATTTTAGGTATCTATCCCTTCCAAAAAAATCATGTTTCCTATAAAATCTAGAATTCAGTACATTATAAATTAGTAATCCTCGATGACTGCATTAATTTTTTTTTGATATTGCTGCCTTTGCTTTTACACCCCACAAATGACCAGTGAGTGCCCTTTTGAACACAACCAATGCAAGGTTAAAAATATTTTTCATTAAATATATAAAGGTAATTACGATTTATAGGAATATAACGTTGTTTTAAATGCAAAAAATAATTTTGAAGCTTATCTAAAAAATTGTCAAAGCTAGCTAAAATATTAAGCTACGCGTTTATCAACAATTTATCATTACTTTGATTTACAACAACGCTTGAACATTTATCTAAAACTTAGATCTACTTTGTATTGCGGTACAAAAGTGGCTAATCGCAAAAAGGGTTAGTATCGTAATATTTAAAATGGTTAACACCTTTTGGTAATAGCACGACTAGACTAGTTTGTAGACAATACAACACGTGTGATGGTTTAAAACTTAAAGCTAATTCACTGACACGGCGTCCGCATTTCCAATCCGTGAAGTTATCCGTATTCGCCTGATGTACCAAGATATTTATTTTCTTCACTCTTTGGGGAATCAATTTGTAAGTATTTTTAGCTAATAGAAAAAATTCAATGGAACTTGTGGATTGCCCTAGTTTGGTGATCGTGATTAATTATCGTATATTCTGCCATTTTTTTTGTACGAGTTAACTGTTATCAGCCTAAATCCCCCGAACTCAAACGTTACGATATCAAAATCTTCTTACCTACTACAGAATACATGTAGAGAAAATATTTCAGGTGGCGGATAGGGGAAAGCTCGAAAGATTTGGAGGATAGGAGGGAAATAAAATACCTCTCGCGGACCAACAGGCAGTAGCGTCTGACCCATAATGGGCGCCTACAAACAGCGCCTGTTCCCCATATTCAGAACGGCTGATATCAGAACCCACCAACCCGTCTGGTAAGCATGGTGTTTTGATGCCAAACCCCTTCCAAATGAAATGAACCTGAATTAGACCATATAGAATTTAGCATAAATTTAAAAGAATTCCACAATCCACGCAGAGCTACGATTCTATAATATTTTTATCTCTAATTTCTATTAAGAAAGTATAAATTGGACGTAGTTCTGCTGAAAGCATACAAACAACATGGAACTGAGAAAATGGCTTTAATAATTTAAACCTACAAAACATTATACGTCGATATTTAATTCATTACTATATATTTTACCATAGTGCTCGTTGTAGAGATGTTTTTATGTTTTTTTACGTAATTACAAGAAAGAACTGATATTTACCATGATACGACGCATTCTACAGATTGGATTCTTTCTAAAAAAGGTCTAAATGTTCGAAAAACAGTACTCATTTTGTTCTATGTGGGTCTGTCTTTTATGAATTAGTAAAAAGTATTTTCTGAGGCGTAAAAAACGTACAAAATTATTATAGTTTAATAACAGTAGAATTTAAAATTAAAATAAAACAGAAATCACTTTGTTTTTACCACATTCGAGAGGCGCAGTGTAAACTGTGATCGGAACAGTAAGGGCGACTTCACGGATGGAAATACGGGCGACATGTGTACACCCTTTAAATATTAAAAAAATGCAATAATTATAATGTGAACACTTCAATAAAACAGTCAAGATCTGTAAGCATATGATAAAAAATAAAATATCCGTAATATAAAGACTAGAAGTGTTGCTATACCGTTGAGACTCGACCCTTCTTCCAAGGGTCCAAAAAAAAAATTGGTTGCTTGAGCATCCAAAAAAAAAATCGTATTTTGTAGTTGCATTCCCCCATGGTCTGGTAGTCTAAAACTATTATGACTTAAGCCGTTTTTCGCGATCGATGGCATCTACGATTTTCTAAATTACTCAGCACTGGGTTGCGCTAGGCTTTTCAAATAAACTGCATTGTGTTCAGTACATTTTGGCCTACAAATAAAAGTGTCTTTGTTCAATTAATGTATATTATAGATATCTCACAGAGATGAAACTGTATTTCTTATGGGAAAGTAGGTATAGAAGTCATTTGGGTGTACATAGGACTTATGACCTATCTTTATGGTTGGCTTAAGTGATCACTTTACACAATGTAACATTCGCCATTTCCACCCATGATAGAATATACCATGCTTATTCATTTTTTGGAAGTTGTATATATGTTCAAATTGCGTGGAGAGCTTTCACATATGAGTTGTAATCGCCTTTCCATGCGGCCTATACAAAGACATTTTCATTCTCTGCTCATTTTCATGCTCTCAAATTCCGTAAAATAAATTGTAGATTTTCTCATTAGCGACATCTGTGGGGATTTAGGGGAATGAAAATGGCTTTGTACAGGCCGCATGGAAAGGCGATTACAACTCATATGTGAAAGCTCTCCACGCAATTTGAACATATATACAACTTCCAAAAAAATGAATAAGCATGGTATATTCTATCATGGGTGGAAATGGCGAATGTTACATTGTGTAAAGTGATCACTTAAGCCAACCATAAAGATAGGTCATAAGTCCTATGTACACCCAAAATGACTTCTATACCTACTTTCCTATAAGAAATACAGTTTCGTCTCTGTGAGATATCTATAATATACATTAATTGATTAATAATGTCTCTGTGACATAAATCCAGCACTGTTCTGAAAGATTTGAACAAACTCAAAAAATATTCTGAATTGTCTTTGTTCGTTTGCTCTGTGAAGCCAAATTTATTGTAAGCGAAAGAAAAAAATTCAATTCTATACATAATATCTCAAATAACGAGCAGTTTTTCAGACCCAATTTTTTTGTGTGACAATATATAAAATATCTATGGTGAGTAGTCTACCCTCAAAAAAAATAACAATTAAAAATCTTTGTGGTATCTTAACCCTTTAACCTTTGTGGTATATTCACGTTAGCCTTAGAAGATGTGTTTAAGACCCTAAATTGGAACAACAAAGGTATGAAGACAGATGGCACTTACTTAAGTTACCTAAGATTTGCTGACGACATTGTAGTTGTAGGTGAAAAGGTTAAAGAACTAAGTATAATGATAAAAGAACTACACGAGGTTTCGAGAAAAGTCTGTCTTAATATGAATATAAAGAAAATGAAATCATCTCAATCAAAAACAATGATATTGAAATAGTAGATGAATATGTATATCTGGGACACAAGACAAAAATTAACAAAGAAATAGCAGAATTGCCAAGACGAAATGGAATGAGCTGGGCTGCTTTTGGAAAACTCAAAGATATTTTCGACAACAAAAATTTGGACACAAGTATTTTGGAAACTACGTAATGTCTTCTCAAATTAAAAAAATGTTTTACACTAACAAAACATAAGGAAATGCACGTACGATTTTTTTTTCTGAGACGGTCAAACAACCAGTGCTGGACCACTTAAAATGGATTGCCATTTGTATTACTATAAAACATTGTTACATTTTTAAATACATATTATATAAAACATACTCCAATATATCCCATTTCTAAAATGTCATTGTTCTCATTTTAAAGTATGGTTAAAATAAATCTTACTCATATTAATATCACTTAATTAAATGCCTACTTACAAATAGTACAATAGGAGTTTCCTTAAATGCAATACAAATAAAATAATCAAGGAAATAAAAAACACAATTGTAATATGACAATAATTCAAAAATAATTAAACATTTCCAAGCACCAATGTAAAAATGGTCGCTACATTTTCTAAGCTTATATAATAAAGGTATTTAAAAAACTACCCTGAGAGAAGAGGGGAATAGATATTCTCTGCTTTATTCTTAACCATAGAAGACAACTTTTATAGGCAAATGTTCGCCGTGTCAGTCGTTTCGACTTACACGACGAACATTTGTTGCTTTCTCTTTCGAACTATTGAGTATTTCGCGTTGATTATTTGTGTCAACTCAGCCACAACAGGACGTCGAAAGAGACGGCTGTGTCACGCTGGTAGGTGCCGCCATTTTTGGAAAACGATGTACTTGTTAGCCTAATCGACTAAGAAAAAGCCACAGCGTACAAAAAAGCCTTCTATGGTTAAAATGCAAGATTGTTACAATGGTGATTGTTACCCTAACGTCAAGACAGATGTCGAATTTCATATGAATAAATTCGTAAATATGTATGAAACAAACCGATTTATAACAACATTAAAAATAATTCAGTACTTATTTATATAATATTGATCAAACTTTTATACTTAAGACAAAACTCTAGATTGCAATGACTGGTTTGCATGAAGGTACAGATACACATGCTTATTACTGGCGTGCTCATTAGCACGCTCAAAACTAGCATGCCCTAACAACAGTACACACTTGCTCATTATTAGCATGCTCAAAGCTAACAATCAAGCACACGTGTTTATTAGTGGCATGCTCTTGTCATAGAATAGAAAGAAACTCTAGTTCAAAATTGAAACTTTGCAAACTGAAATAGAAAATTCAAGTGAACCCATAAATTTAAACAGTTCCTGGGTTTAATCAAACACACATGCTTATTACTGGCATGCTCTAGTCATAGAACAGAGACGCTCTTGCTCAAAATGGAAACTGCAAACTGAAATAGAAAATTCAAGTGAACCAATAAATCAAAATATTTTTGATTTTAGTTTTTATAATTTTTATTGTAAGATTTGAATCATTCATGTCTTTTAATAAAGTTTCATAAACATTATTTCTTGCTAAATAATTTTTACATAGCGGTAACCGAGTATTCCACAAACATTCGTGATTCCTGTAATAAGTCACGAAAAGTAATGTTTTATCATCTCCCCAACGCGCCATATTTGTTTCATCTGTCGGGGACTGAGAAGATCGCATTGATAATCGATACTAGCCGCGAATGACATAAGCATGCTCATAAATCAACCGGCGATTGATTTTTGAGCATGCCACTAATGAGCATGCTTATTACTTGCAATGTGCGTACACACATGCCACTAATAAGCAAGGGCTAATAAGCATGTGTATCAGTACCTTATCGATGGAAATCTGTTTGACATCCATATAGCTTCGACATCAAATAAAAAGGTTTTTTTCAAGAACACCCTGACATCGTAGAGATCCGACACTACAATCCATGTAATATGTAACAAAATATTGATAAATCTATTTTGACTTGACATGATTTATATGCCATTACTGTTCAACTGTTGGATGGTGGAAAGTAATATTGTGGATATAGAAACACAAAATGCAATTTCTCCTTCCCGTCTTGGGTTTTTAGTGACAAGTGTTTATAAACCCCTTCCTCAACTCCCCTCATACAATATTAATTAGACAAATATGTAGAACCACGACTACTTTCCAATTAATTTCAAAGTAAATTAATTAATTAATGGTACGGGCATAACTAAATACATCCTTTCTTTGAGTTCTGGGGTAACAATCATCATTAATCTCGCTATTTTAAGAATAAATAGCGACATCTCTGATTTGCCAATGGCACCTTTGCAATAAGCAATGATCACTCAACTCAACTCCGCACGCAAGAAAGTGGACATTGTGTGATTGTCATTGATAAGACTAAGGTAACGCTTCTACCTATCACAGTGGACATAGGCAAAAATCATACTTAATACGTCAATGGATACACGTACGCGGACATAGATCGATATCTAGCGACGGGTTTGCCAAGCATGGCGCGGTTAGCCAAGCCGCACACCCAACTAAGGTGGACCCATGCGTCACACGAATAACAGGGGTCCCGTCATGATAAATAAGCACTAGAGCGGTGCAAATGAATGTCTCAATGGCAACACTGGATGACAAATTAACTCGCGTAGCTATTCCCCTAAGCCTAGTAATATCCGTAATATTCATACACAGTAAAAGAAAAATTAAACTACATATCACGCTTTTACGTACATAGAATTCGAATGGTAAGACTTCGAACAATTACTTGTTGCGAAAATGATTCAAAAATTGATTACAAAATCGCATCACTGGATATTAGTGAAGCAACGGATATCCGGCCCATTTTAATAAATAAAATGAATACGTAGGTGAGCCTCAGGGCTCTGGATTTAGACCTATTTGCAATTCTTTTGTACCAAATAGATATTTAAATAATGCAATGGAGTAGATTATTTATGTACTCTAATGATTTAACAGTATACATATTCTTTTCAGACATCATAGTGACATTTCTAGTGATCTTGAGTCGAAACCTTTGGCCCTCGCTAACTTGTAAATTGGCGACATAGCTCGCAGTGGATCAGGTCTGGGCACCCAGTATACTAAGAGTGACCATAAAGAGATCAGACTCTAGAGGGTATCTACTAACAACCCGACGCCTTATGACGCACATCGACTCGGAGATCAGACGCGGCAAGTGGAGCCTTGATCAAAGCCTTTGAATCCTTTGAAAGCCTTTGATCCAGTGGAACGAGGGACTACATGTAAACAATTACATTCATCCGTACATGAATGGGGAAGACGAAATAAACTTTTGTTTAATGTTTCCAAGTGTTCGGTTACATCCTTCACTAGGGCCCAAAAAAACTCTATTTTTTCGCTACAAAATGAACGACCAAAGTCTGACAAGAACATTGAATGTTAAAGATTCTAGGTGTTAGATTTGTAAGCAACCTAACACTTCACGATCACATAGAGACGATCAGTGGTAATGCTTTGAGAATGTGAGGATTTGTTCTGCGTATTGCCAGGGTTTTCGAGAGTACCCGCGTACTGAGAACTCTTTACAACTCCTCGGTGCGGAGTAGACTCGAGAGTGGCTCGATGATCTGGGGGGCACATGAGGGCTCTCATATGGTGGAGAAAGTCCAAAAGAATATTCTGAATTTTCACACGAAGCAAACACATTGTGGCGAGACATAATATCTTTAAATAAAATAACTTTTTGTTTAACACCACTTTATTGAGTTAAAACCAACTAGTTTCGACTCACAACTGAGTCTTCATCAGGGTTCAGATATTAAGTTAATATCTGAACCCTGATAAAGACTCAGTTGTCAGTTGGTTTTAACTCAATAAAGTGGTGTTAAACAAAAAGTTATTTTATTTAAAGAATATTCTGAGATAATTTGAGAATTTTCTGAGATATCTCTACATGAGAGAGTACGGGCATTATCCTTGGCTCTACCCAACCGAATTTCTCCAGGGTACGCATGGCTACAATATTTTAGAGACTAGAAGGAATGTGTATTTGATTACACATTTTTATCGATTGTTGCGCGGTATGATCGATAATACTGAAATTATGCAGAGCATTGGTTTGTATGTTTCTGATAATTACCTTAGACATCAGCATAGATTGTTTCACATTCCAATATACAGGACCAACCTGCCGATGGTTATGCCTGTTGGAAGAGCCACAGCTATGCTGAACAAAATCGCTTTGGATATTGATATATTCCATGTGTCTGAAGGGGTTTTCCGAAGCAGGATTCTCCTACCTTTGACCAGACTATATACGTTATTTATAATTGATTACGTATTCTTATTTAAATATATATATATAAAGATATAACTTCATAATATGTATGCTTTAAATTTAAGTTTGTAATGTACATACTATCGAATAAATAAATGAATTGAATTGAATTGAATCCGTTAATGATTTTACCCACCCCGATCTATCAAAATAAACACGAGTGAAAATAACCACCCTTTCTTGATTATGTGATAAATGTCCATATCCATTGTTCTCGCAATACGCCGAAGGCAGTCGTAAAAGTCTATGTACCTCAAATGATTTAAACTTCTCTAAACGCAGACAACTCTTAAACGAAAAGTACTAAATTGAAGTCTATTATAACGTTGACCTACAATGTCGAAATTTAAACATTTGGACCTCATCCACAAATTGAAGGTAGTCGTGGCCTAGCGAGCAATGAGAGAAAGAATAGAATAAGAAATGAAGCCGTTTGCCTTAAAATGACAATAGATTGGAATGATATGACAGTTGAACTAAAAGAACAACTGAAATAGATACCTCGTACACAAAGCAGAAAAATAGGACGTCCTCCAAGTAGTAGAAGACATAAGAAAGATCACAGGAAACGGATAGATGCGGAAGACAGATTAGTCATTAAGATACGAGTAGACCTTTATCCAAGAATTTGAAGAACAAAAATATAATTATTGATTGTTATGGCAGTTATTTTAAGGTGTAAAACGATTATTTAAATTTTCACCAAGCTAAATTTTGTACAACGTTTTGTACAGACGTTGAGTTAATATTAAATATTATGAGACTATAATAGTGAAAAAAGCAACAAGAATATAGTACAAAGCATAATTAGGTGAAAAAAAAATTAAAATGCAAAAATTTTATTTAGGAACTTGTTTTTTGGCTTAAACATTAATGATACATAAAAGAAAATTAACAAGACAAGGTTGGTAAGCCAAGACAAAAGAGTGTTGCACTCTCTGCCTACCTCTCTGTGTGATGGTAAGTGATTAAAAAAACGTATTGTTCAGAACACTGAACAACACAAAACAGATTCAGAATATTATAGATTGTGAAGCTATTGGTTTGGGCTGGTCCAAGCCATCAAGCCTTTCACATCTCTCCCGATGGTCCGGGACTACTTCGTGAGAATATGATCAGCTGCGACTCACCATGCAGGAGAAGACAGAAATCAGCAGATGCCTGTCAATAAAGATGTTACGTCAGTTGCATAAGCTCATTTCCCAAAATGCCGGTGGTCTCACACATCTTGCATGAGACAAACCAGCATATTTTACAACTTGGTTGGGAACCTCCGATAGCACATGAAAAAAAGTCCTTGGTGAACTTGTTGCATCATCATCCTAGACCACTTGTCTCTCCTTCTTCTTATAGTAACATGAAGTAAGCATGCAAGGATTTTTTCTACATTCTTTGAAAGTTCCAGAACAGTCCCGTGCAGTTAAGAAACATCTAGAGCCTTCTGGAGTGTTCCGGAGCCGCATGGTACATTCTTGAACGGTGCGGCATTGACGGGTGTGAGAAGGGGTGCGTGCGCATGGTAGCTATTAATAACACGCCACCGGGCAGAGCATCCATCGAGCATATTTCGTTATATTCTTAGAGCTACGTGGGATACGAGGGATTTAACTAATATGGCTTCTTGAGGTACAGAGGTTCTTTCAAATTCATACCAATATTCTTTTAGACCCTTAAGAGTAATGAAACCTTAATCTGAAAGTACGCATCTTGACTATTTGTAACGTTTGAAATAACCTGAAGCATGTGGCACTCCAACCCTAAAAGAATCATCAGAAGCACTCCAAATACAGTTCTGAATCATCATACCTCGCGGTATGATTCCTGGCTTCTTCGAGAATACCCTCCACCGGTCACTAGGCTGCTTGATGAAGCCAAAAGTGGACAGATCTTCATCAATAATGTACTCCCGGTGATTTCTTGTCCTTATTGCACTCCAGAACACGTGACGCGGTTTTCGCTGACTCCTCACCGCGCCGCAAGAAGACGCTTTAGCATTTAAAAAATGCCAATCTGGACGGCGAAAGTGATGTAGGGCAGATGTGGTAAGTTTTTCTCGTGGAACGGCCCTGGATCTATGATGGGTTTCACTTTATTTTCCACCCAGATCATTTTGTACTTACTTATCGTCTTCTTTCAGGTTTATTAAACACAGATTTCGAAGTTTGGTCTTCTCCATTTGCTTCGCTTCAGTTCTCGGGGCCTGTAGTAGTGTTTAAATTAAGATACTAGCCACCGAAGCCTTCTTATTTTACGAATTTTGTGACTTTAAACTCACCGCACAGGTCATAAAGTTCCTGAAAATAACAACTTGACCATATTTTAGTAAACTGCAAAAGTCATTCATTCAAACACGGATACATCGAGTGTTGGTTCATCTTTCTTTGTTAAGAATCCAGGATTCTGATTCTTGGGTAAGCACTGCTTTTTGCAGGACGAAATAGCAACAATCATACATTTTATGGGTTTTGTATCTCTTTATCAGTTTTGTTTGTATCTGCTAATAGGATCTGTGGTATGTAAATTTATTAAGTATCTCAAAAGAGACTTTTACCTAATGTACAGACTGAAATCCTTATTTTGTCTTGTGCACAGTTCTACGATAAACATTCATTGCATTGGTTTTTTTATATCTTCAACAGTTTTGTTTATTTTTTTATGTCTGTTGATTGGAATTTGATGTATTTATATTTATTAACTGTCTCAAAACAGGCTTAGGCTATCCTTGATCTTGTATTGTCTTGAAATGAACAGTTTTACGAAAGGTTTTTTATCTCTTCAATACTTTTGTTTATGTCTGTTTATAGGAATCTGATGTATGTCATTTTGTTAACTGTTTCATAGGAGGCTTTTGTCTAACTTACATGGTGTAAGCCTTATTTTGTGTTGAAATGAACATTTCAACAGTTAATATTTACAGTAAAGTTGTTTTTATCAGTTCACCATATATGTCTGTTGACAGGAATCTGATTATGCAAATTTGTTAACTGCTCAAAAGAGGCTTTTGGCTAATGTATAAGTTGCAACACTTTATTTATCTGCTGTCTTGAAGCGAATAGGTCTACGATTAACATTCATTGTAAAAGTCTTGTATTTTTTTTTAATATTTCTGTTTTTTTGATGCACCTCAGACATAGTGATGTGGTTTATGCATTCTCCACGCCACGCAGCCCAAGTGCTTTTATTTCGTCTGCGGCGTAGCGAGGAAACCGCCTAAACATTAAAACAATGCCAATCTGGAAGGCGAAAGAGAAGGACCGATGCCTTTTGCTCGTAGAGTGGCCCTGGATCTGTGATGGGTCCCACTTCTTCACTTTTATTTGTGTACGATTACAGGAATCTGATCTGATCTCAAAGGAGATTTTTGGACAATATACAGTTGAATTAATCAGATCCGAGCGTACGAAGAAAAATTGTCTAAAAATGTATCTTAAAATGGACTTCAGATCTGAGTCCACGTTGCGTATAATCTAGCTAGTATTAGGAGTTAATCACAAATGCAGAAGTTACTGAACAAGTGAGTAGAATATTTCGAGTGGTGACTAACTCAGTGACGGCAGTGTTAATATCTCAATTCGCCCATTGATGGTTTGAACTGACGCGACTGAAGATGTCGCAGTCTTCTTTTCTGATAACTATTATTAGTTAAAGGTGAGTCTGCAAAGAGGAAAGATAGATGTCATTAGTCAAAGACTTGATTAAAATAAATATATAGGTATATGCAAAACATAGTGGATTTGTCAGAAGTCGGATAAGTTTGTTAATAATAAGTCCCCGATAAAATTTGTCACCAAAACTGTGTTTTAAAAAATTTCTTAAATTTCTCATTTCACTCATAACATAGTCAGGAATTTACCCTGTATATTTTTGTATATACTGTACACCCTGTATATTTTTAATTATTTAATTGTGCCACTGAAAAATTCTATCATCCACGTATTTGGGACCGTATTATTTTGTTATATACGAAGGGTAGGGATATAAAGGTGTGAAAATGATTAATGTAGAGGCGATGAAAGATTAGCAAGCGGAAGAATCGTTCAAAGTTATGTATTAAAAGCTAGTAGAGTGAAGTATATTTTTTTTATATATGTACAAAATATACACTATTTAAAAATAATCATTCATCGACATGGCAGTCACAATTTATGATAATTATTATTTTTCAAATAAACCGAAAATTCGACAACAGAGCATTATTTTACCACGCTTCTATTAGCTTCACTTGTTTGTCTGGACGGAATCTTATAATCGATATTTCACCAGCTTCCCAATGTCCAATCGAGCTGAATTTGTGCACTCATGGCAATACACGATGACAATACATTAATCAATTATCAGGTTCACTAATTAATCAATAAATCCATCATAAATAATCAATCAAAGTATGATGAGGGAAATTCGTTAATGAGCTCGCCAAAAACAGAGGCGCTAGGTTATAACCGAAGTGATTTTGTATGAAATTATATACTTTACAAGCAAACAAAATGCCACATTCTTTCCTTGTGCAACCATAGATGTCGCCCCAGGGCGAAGCGCCGAGGACATTTGGTAATTCTGAGATAGCCAGAATCACCAAATGTGCTGGCTCGCTGTGTGCCGGTCCGGCCGCACTCTGTGTCACTCGCACAGAGAAGTGAGTGAAATAAAGCGCGGCTCGTCGAGATCATTGGTCGGTCGAACAAGTTGTGTCCGCGTCAGCGAGTATAATGTAATATTAGTATCAAATAAGTAGTTGCTATCATATAAATGTTGAGTTCGCTGTATATTATTATTTTTATATGATTTTTTATTTTATTTAATTCTGACATATGGATTACGGTCATAATTACATCCGTTGAATTGCAATTCGATCTTGGCATGATTAAAATTAAAAATGCAGGATAACATTCCTAGTACAAGCATTTTTTTTTTCTTTTTTTTTTTTTTTTTTTTTTTTTTTTTTTTTTTTTTTTTTTTTTTTTTTTTTTTTTTTTTTTTTTTTTAAATAGAGATGTGAACACGGAATACGTGTCACATCAATATTCTTACTATTTTCAAACTAAGCTAAACGCTTGTGCTATGAAAAGCCAAAAGAGCATTTTCTGCTGCATCTCTTATTGGTCCATGATTAGTACAAGAATAATTGTCTTCAGACATCCTTCTACAACTCTTGGGACCAATCAGAGACGGAGATTTCAGATCTAATACTATCCCACACAGCTCTAATCTGCCTTCCTCTGATTACTGTGTGATTGGACCCCTGAGAAACATGAGAGAACGAATATTTCTGAATGATGGCGTGGTCCAAAAAGCGGTATATTCCTGGCTGAAGGCACAACCAAAAGCATTTTTTTTATAAAGTAACAAGTGTATTGACAGCAAAGGTGATTTGTACCTCAATTAATTGAATTATATATAATATCTCGTTTAATACAAAATAGATTCATGCAAAGACACAACACCCAAACCCATAATACCATAACCAATAATAACTTCTAATTAATAAGAATACACTTTGCTTTCACCACTAATTTGTTGAGAATACCAACATGCGTCAATATTCTTTTGATATTAATAAAGATTTAATTTTGTATACGCATCATACAGTTGGATAAATTAGAAATGTAAAAAAAAAGTGTTAATAGTAAACTGAATATTATAAATAACCAGGTCTTTTTCACAAACAGTTATCTTTTATATTTCACACAATAAAACTTTAATTAATAAAGTAAAACGTTTTCGATGCATACTGCATCGTCTTCAGTAATATACTAACTCTTGAGACTAGAAGACATTTTATCTACTACATGGGGCGGGGTGATCGGGAGCGGCGGAGAGGGAGGGGTAGGCGAAAAGTGAAAGCGGTTGCTGGGCGGGGCTAGTATGGATAGGAGGGGGGATGTTATAGGTGGTGTTTATATGTTGAGTGCATTATGATTATTTAGATAAATTTTTATATTTTCTTCCTTTTTCTAGTCTTAGGAGTTAGTATATCACTGAAGATGATGCAGTAAACATCGAAAACGTTTTAATTTTTTTAATTAAAGTGTCATTGTGTGAAGTAAATAACGTCGCAGTTTATTCATAGTTAATTACAATGAACTTCCACAAAGTTAATCACGAAAATTTCTAAATATTTTTATAATAGTTTTCATATTAATACTTAATTCATCTTTACTTCAATTTTTATTTTTTTTAGTAAACATTGTAACCTGATTTAGGTAACATTATAACCGAAATATGCCGGCATCAAATTGGTGGTGAAAACAAATTATATTATTATTAATTATATCATTACCACCAATTCATTTTGCTCTTATTAAAAAAATAATACCTTGACACCATATCTCTAATTGCAACGATTGATAAAATCCAAAATTTTACACATATTTTTTATCAAAAAGTATATATACATTTATGTTTCAAAACCACATGATATGTTTCAAATATAGGGTGTCACTTGTGTTACAAAACTATAATACACATTTATAAACAGCGTGTCCCACAGACTGTAGCCTAAAGCCGGGGTCACACAAATGTAAGAATGCATTGCCATCGACATCAAGTCGACATGCAAAATTTCAGCTCGATTGGATGACTGGAAGAGTGTTAATTTTTTCTTGCAAGATATTTCCACTGAACCATATAAAGGATTAAAAAATTCTGTACCATCTTGATATTAATTTAAAAATCATATACAGGGGGGGTTCTATCTACAATAACTACACACAAAAAAAAACGTAAAAAGATTTTCATAATGATTTAATAACTTTTTTTAATATAATGAACAACACGATATCATTAAGTTCCAATAAATAATGTACAAAGTTCAGAATAATTATTATTTTAAACATTACCGACACTTATAACGCTAGCTCACATAGTAATGACAGTAAAATAGTTAATATGAAATTAATTAATAATAATTAATCAATAAATAAACGCACGTACAATGTTCGTACGCGCAATACTCGTAAATTCAAAAAAAAATCGGTCAAGTAAAACAATGAATACTTTTGTGTAAACACGGCGCGTGCGTAGTTCACTGGGAAGAAACGAAGGAAGCGATGAAATTATATTATTCACTTTTGACATTTCATTTGTTAGAAAATTGTGGCTTGGCACTAGCACTCAACGCAGGTAGGTACTAGGCATGTCTTATTTTTTTTAAATAAATTTCAAAGTGTCAAAATTGAAATTTTGACGTTTATTGATGCTGAATAAAATATTTAGTCACTTTGAGTCGTATATATTTTTTTTAAGATTATTCTAGTGCGAATTTTTTCACGAGGGGGCACGAGCCTATATGTTTATACATCAAAATAAAAACAGATTTCTGACCGAAACGAGTATTCAATTTGTTAAATGTAAAAAAAATATTGTGAAATATGAAATAAAAATAAAAATTGGAAGAAGTAAATTTTAACAGTACACGAAGAAAGTTTTGGTTGATTCTGGGTACCCATAGCAGTTTTAGCCAATAGTCAACAAGATAAAATTGTACAAATCATTTTGTTTTCTCGGTAAAAAAATTTTAACCATTTCCTGATAGCAACTGATGAGAAGCACACAATGTTAATGTGACACTTTTAACCGTTTCCATACCATGACGTTAAACACGTAAAAAGAGGGTGTCTATATTTTCCGTCATGGTGTGGCAAAGGTTAAAATGCCCCCAAAAATTAAAAAATGGTTTACAATGTTATGGCTGATCGTAATAATGGTTTAAGTCTACTATAAACTTATTTGAGACACTTAAAAAAAAATAAAGGCAATACGTATTACAAGAGAATGGCGTAAATACAAATCCCTGCAGGAAGCCGTATGTAACGAAATAGCGGGATATTAAGTATGCGTCATTTTTCATAAACTAATCAATAAAATTATAGTTATTTTGATAATAAAATAATAAATACACTTTCAGAGACATAGAACAAAACTTATAGTAATATTTTTTGGAATAAGTACAAAGTTTTTTCTACATAAAAATAAATTACTTTTGTAATGTTGTATAAAATGCCATCGGAATGTTATTAATTGTAGTATTCTAAGGTAACCAATAAAATACACAGTATAAATGTTTTCTTTATATATATTGGGTGTAACTGGACGAATGGTAGTCGCTCATACGGCTGATTTTAGAGGTGGTATGGAGTAAAAATTTTAAAGGAACTTTTTTTTAAAATGAAAAAAAAACTTGATACGACCTTTGGCGTTCTATCCGCCATCTAACTGATGAGATGATGAGGGACGAAATTAGAAAATAAGTTAGCACATCAAGCTTCACATGTTATACCAATCCATGCGTGCTTCTTTCGATCTTGCAAAAATGAGCGAGTTACTACGCCAAACTTTGCATGACACACCAAGACACAAGCGTGATTACGCGAAGTTTCGGTCATTCGGACACGGAATTAAGCACGATTTTCAATGCTTACTTGAAATCATTGTGCCGTCTATGGGTAATAATATATCACAGATTTTAAAAGATATCTCAATTTGACCCCATTAAAGTCTACTCTTAAATCTAGTAAGTAGAAAAAGTATGGGAAATTTTTTATGGCAGATTTCTGTATTTCATGTCATTATCGATGTTTGACTGCGTTCAGCTGCGTTTGACGGAATGTCAACAGTTTGAAAATTACTACGGTCGTGGTACTGTATATTTTTACATTTGTTTAGTTTATGCTTTAATGCGTGGTTTTTTATGTGCGCCACAGAAGAATAACTTCTAATGAGTGTATCTGAATACACACACCTACTTTTTTGTGATGTATCGGTACACTTGTCCCTGACGTATCGTACGATTGGCAGCCATATCGGACGCTCGCTTTGTTGTAGGCTGTCAAAACGGTTACACGATTTTTTACAACAACACAGTTGTGATGCCTCGTCCTCCGTATTCGCCGGACATAAAAAAAAACGTAACAGGGCGACGTTTTACCAGCATTGCGAGGAAGAAGACTGGAGAAGCTAAACGCCATACCGAAAATTACTTTCCAGAAGTGTATTATTATGTTAAGTAATATGAATGAATTTTTTTTTTTGAGAAGGTGTTCCTTGAATATTTTAAATTCCAAATTACCTCCCGATTCCACCATCCGTTCAGTTACACCCGGAATATTTTTAACCACAACAACAAAAATAATCTATTTATTCGAATACAAGCTTTTGTTGTTTTCTCGAGAAAAATTTAATTTAATTAAAAATGCAACATTTTTCCAAAACCCCTCAACAACATCGTATCTGGCACGGTTAAATAGGATATTATACAATAGTTGATATACGTCATAGAAGAATATTTTGAAGTAATTTGTTCCAACAATCACTAACTTAATGATAATCGAAGCTTAAACACTTAGCGCGGTAGCATTACAAAAATGGGGTTTTATTAACGTACTAGAGAGGTGCGACGAGCGCTTCACGGCCAGTTCGGCGTACGGGGAGACATTTTACCGGTATCGTAGCAAAATTTTCCATACATGTGAAATTTACCAAACTTGTGAAATTTACAAAATTTGTGAAATTTACAAAATTTGTGAAATTTACAAAATTTGTGAAATTTACAAAATTTGTGAAATTTACAAACTTTGTGAAATTTACAAAATTTGTGAAATTTACAAAATTTGTGAAACTTACAAAATTTGTGAAATTTACAAAATTTATGAAATTTACAAAATTTGTGAAATTTTCAAAATATGTGAAATTTACAAAATTTGTGAAATTTACAAAACTTATGAAATTTACCGAATTTGTAAAATTTACCAAATTTGTGAAATTTACCAAATTTGTGAAATTTACCGAATTTGTAAAATTTACCAAATTCGTGAAATTTACAAATCTTGTGAATTTTAGAAAATTTATGAAATTTATAAAATTTGTAAGGTTTACAAAATTTGTGAAATTCGTCAAATTTGTAAAATTTACCAAATTTGTAAAATTTACAAAATTTGTAAAATTTACAAAATTTGTGAAATTCGTCAAATTTGTAAAATTTACCAAATTATCAAAATTTGCCATTTTTGTGAAACCATGTAAACCAATCTAAAATGAGTTTACTACTCGTCACAAAAACTACAATTTACACAGTCTTGACCTGCGCACACGCATTACATGCGTATGACCCGTTGCTACTGTAAACACGCCGCCGCGACAGCGCGCTCGAAGCACCCCCGAATACAAAGTTCACAACAGACACATATATTAAACGTAGTGATATATTTTTCATGTATATTACGATAGCTAAAGACTAGGGTTCGAACTGCACGACTACGCTTTAGTCCGCGCTCGGCGCCCGGGGCCTTAAGCGCGGCTGCGCGGGCGGCGAGGCTAGGCGCGCGCTGCGTCGTGCAACTCCGACGCTAAGGGACAGTTTATACAGGGTAACAGACAGGGATATACACGGGTACAATAGTTATTCGAAGGGAAGACCTAAATTGGACTTTTATGAACAAACTCATGCGGTGTAACGTGAAAATATAAAACAAAAAATATACCAAATTTTCTCAAAACATTGCCGCATTCAATAGCCATCAGTTAGAATCCAATTATACTTAATAATAACAAATCAAAAAAAAAATACATGCTTTTATACATACACTCGCAATCGTTACATCACTCTTTCATTATCCAAATTTAAATGCTAAACTTTAGAGCTTAGCGCTAATAATAATGACCAAATCACGTCGAAAACGATTTAATAATGTATAGTCATCCACTTTGCGTAAATGTTGAAAGTTTCAGAGATCTAGCTACGCGGGAAGTTGGTGAAAAATCAATAACAAGATTCCACCACAAACGGACAAAGAGAGTTAAACTAAAGCGTGCAATTAAGAAAAATTATACATGTCTCACGGAGACGAAGCTGAAAAAGTGAGTGCGGACTGGCGCGGACGTTGCAGGGCTGGCGGCCTGTCTTTGATACTGGCTTAAGCGGGAATACCTACCTTGGCATTTTGAAAAAATCTCGAGGTCTTAAGAATGTCTGGTGAAAATTTCAAGCTAAAATTAAAAAAAACTAACAAAGTTATAGCTGATAATAGTGGCATCCCGTTGTATACGAAGGTAGCTGACAGTCGGGCTCTTTCATAATAGAAACGTTAGACCTGTTTCTATTATGTTTGTGAAGAGTCCTCGATGACATGGAAATTCTGAGGAAGGTGGAGGATTTATATTATGGAATCGATGATGTTATGTAGGTTGAAAGATTTCGCGATTTATTCACTGCTCAATATTCAAAGGCGTTTTACTCGAAACCATGTTTTGAAAATCGGTGAACAAAATATCTCGGCAACCACTGAACCTATCAAGTCGAAATTTTAGTGGTTATTCTATACATAATTATCTAGTCTTTGTCGTAGGATTTTTTTGAAGTGACTTAGTTTTTTTTTCGGCATAATAAATCCGAATTTTTCCCTAAAAAACGCTATATTAAAACGGCCGCCATTTTACCCGAAAATCTATATTTTCAAAAACCCCTACGTCAAAGACTAAATAATAGCCAATTTTGATAATCTTTTTGTTTATTTTTTATTCTGATGATTACAGATGAAATGGTCACCGCGGAGGACCTTTTTTCCGACAGTCGATACAACCCAAGAATTTTCCGGCAATGTTGATGAATATTTTTTGATAAAAAAAAATTAACATGTTCTTAAAAGTACGTACTTTCATTTAGAAATGATACCAATACCATAATTCATATAGGTTTTCTTTTAAAAAATTCACAAAAATTGCCTCTTTTCGCGATTCGTGGGTAGGTATTCCCCCTCAAGGGATCACTTTACACACGTCGTGTTCACGATTCCGCCCAAGATCGCCCACGCGTCTGTAAAATTTGATTTGAATTATTATAACTGCGCTAACGCCATCTATGAAATGTGAAAAATTGTCATTTCGTGTAACAGCGTACAGATGTCGCCGTTGGCGAATGAGACTTCACTTATTGGTGCACGGGGCAAGCGAAGGGTACTGACTCTTGAGTCTTGAGGATAACATCAGCGTTCACTCTCCTTTAATAGAAGCCTTCGATCTTGGTGTAAGATCGTTTTCTTATGATGACGAACATAAACCTTAATTTCTTACCACACCATACAGCCGTCTCACACAATTACAACAAAAGAGGGAACTTACAACTTACACAGAATTCCGCCAGCTTTCATTTGACGTACATAAGCGTACACCATACTTCTCTACAAATTCACCTCTACAATTTAATATGACCCTATTTAATGCGGTATCACAACCATGAATGGGATTCATTCTAATAACACTCGGATTACAACTGATTACATCGGGATTCCAACTGATAATATCGGAATTCCAAGTGATAACATCTGAATTTCAAGTGATAACATCGGGATTCCAACTGATAACATTATGATTCCAAATAATTTAAGAACCAGAGTGACCACTGAAAAAAATGGTTTCGAAATTATCGACGATAGCGTTATGGCTGACGAAGTATTGAAAAAATATGCCGAAGCAAATCAAATAGACGCATCAAAATGCCGATATTTAAATATTTATTTATTTTATTTATTTATTAAATCCCAAAAGAAAATATACAAAATATAATATGTATTACATACGTAATGAGTATATTAAATCCTATAAAGGTATATATATACATATTACCTGTACATAGGTTCGGGAGATGAGAAACATTTCCGTTAAACACATTTTTCGGGTTGAAAAATACGTAATTTAGCGGGATTTCGCTAAATAAAGCCTGATTCTTAGCCCATTCGGATACAGTCGGAAATACGAAATGCGTCAATGTTACCGTATTTATAATGATAATTACAGACTTCACGGTTCTATGAGATTCTTTTTCAATACTCACAGCTAAACACACATCGTATAATTAAGATACCATTGTTTTCATACCAAAGAAGTGATGCCACTATACAAATATACAACAATTATTGCATCTGCTTTGTCTATTGACTAGATTTGGTCAGTTAAGAGTCATATGTCTATTTAATATTATTTATACTCTTCACTTTGGTACAACTTGTAAACAGACATTCCAGATGGTATATTAAGAAATAAGGTGATTACGTTAAAATAAATGTAACATTGTGAAAAGTGATTAAAGTAACAAGACATACGAAATTCGACTCTAAAAGTCACTTTTGTAATGCTGTAAACATTTTTATATATAATATATTAATATTAACAATAAGTAACCTTTTCTGTGTACGCGAAAATGATCTCAGTCCCTGTACAGCGATAAAGATCATTTTCGTTTACTTTTAAAATGTGAAGAGAGTATTATTATTTTTATCGTTATCTTGGCACTTAACTTTTCGATACAAAAATAAACAATAGTGAAAAATATTAAGTGCTGTTAAGAAAATAAAACGTTCTCGTTTAATGTTCAAGGAACGAATCTATTTATTTTTATTTTAAAATAACGCCCCATCACTATGAAATGAATAAATGTTACTTGTTTATTAATAATAACTGGTAAATGTTACACTAATCACTAATGAGTGTTACACGTACCACGTTTGAAACGTTACAACAAATGATTTTATTTATTATCGATTGATTGTATCGTTAATCACTGGTTTTATGTTTTTTACAATAATTTATGATTTATTACACTACAAAAGCTGTTACATTCAACAACCATCGTGGATTTTAGGTTATTCCAAAAATAATGGCCGATTTTAAGCACAAAATACAATTAAACATATACAGCAAGTACTACTATCTGCGGGTGCCGGGCACATTATGTAAAGGTGACACCCCTGAAAAGGACCTTATCCAAGGCACAGCTTTGGGTCGAAGAAGACCTTGAATTAGTGATGGGCCGAGTCGTATTTTTTCTAACTCGAGTAACTCGAGCTGAAATGTTGGCCGACTCGAGTCGTAACTCGAGTTGACTCGGTGTCTATTTGAGAGTTGAGACTGCCAGATCGTTACGTACGAACGTCATATTACTGTACGGGTACGTCTTACGTATACTCAACTCGATGTCGCAAACTCATTAATCAATGAACTCGAGTCAAATAAAGTTTTAGAAAAATAATATAAATAAGGAAAGATAAGGATAAATAATAGATTTATGTATTAATAAAGACATAAGTACTCAACAATATGTTTTTTCTTCAAGTGATTTTCTAATGTGTAGGTGTTACCTATATCTTTATAATTACGGGCATATAATATGCATTTGACTATGCTGTCATTATTATTTTTGGAAAAAAACTCCCATGCGACTCTTATTCTTTTCAGGGGGCATATTAACTGCGAATATGCATCATTATTACTATAATATATTTGCGGAAAATTAAACGCGGGTAATTAATAATTACGCAAATCACTTACACTAGAAAATTAATAAACGAGTCCGCGGTCGTGTCGTTCAAACCAACGAGGTAACTCGGTTTGCTGGAAACGCAACTCGGTTTGACTTGCTGGCAATATAACTCGAGTTACTCGATTAAATTAACTCGAGTCGCCCATCGCTACCTTGAATATAATAGTACCACAATGGTGGATGAATGAATCGCATATGGCTGGAGGAACCCTGGAGTCAGGTGAAAATGCGACAAACGGGTTCAATTAATTCAAGACTCAATTATTAAATATAGAATATTCTCAACTACCAAAAAAAAAAAATGAACACGCGCGACATTAAAATGGACCATTATTTTCGGAACAGCATAATAATAAAATAAAAACGATGAAAAAAATGTCGTCAAATCAATGATGAGATAAAAATTCATGAATATACATATATGATGCATGTAACACAAATCAGACGCAACACTCTTCGGGTAAAGTGTTACATTTATCATAATAAAAGCTACAAAAATCACCGTAAATTTATAAACGTTACAAAAACTCCTATCGACAAAAATACGAATTAAAAAACGTTACATTGTCCAAAAAAAAAATGAAATTTGAACATTTTCTTTTTTTTTTTGTTTGTTTAAGTATCGGTTTTATAATGTATGTATATGTATGTACACAAACCTCAAGCATATGTGCCGGCAAGTCCGGGTAAAACGCGTACATCAATGAACACATATAAAAAAGCCGCACACGAACACACCGAAATATATCAACAATTGTTTTATACAACGCGCACACGGCGACCCGCGGATCAATCTCGCCCGCCGCTTTCGAAATTTTAATTTATCATCGCTCGCAACCGAGCGACATCTGTGTGTGAAATCCTCAAACGAATTGCAAAAGAGCGACGTCTGCCGGCGAAATCTTTACCTCGCCTACAAAACTGCGTTAATGTGAGTTTTTTTAATGAATTAGTTAATCAAGTCGCGTGCGGAGATGTCTCGCAATACGACGCTTGCTCTAAACGCAGCTTCAAGGAAAAAGTTTGGATCAAATTTGAACATGAACTAACTGAATTTTCTTGTACCCTATGACTGATTACAATATGTTTGTCTCGTTTTAAAATAAATTATTAGCAGCTTGTAAATATTAGTTTGGAATGAAATTTAAAAAAAAACTAACCCATAAAAAACAAGTTTTTATTATACTCCCTTTCTCATTTACTAGTGGAAACAGGTCTGGCGCTTAATCTGCGCGTCGGACTCGAGTAGGGCGACGCTACGAAAGCGAGTAATAAAAAAATTCGAAAAATCCAAAATTATACTATAATTATTAATTTTTGTAAACGAAAAGTTGTTAGATCATTTTTATCGGCGCCACGAGTCTGTCTGCAAAGTTTCAGCTCGATTGGATAACGGGAAAAAGGTTAAAAATCGATCCAAAGTTTTTTCGACAGACAAGCAAGCAGACGCTACGAGTAAAACGAAAGGGAGTAAAAAACGTGTATTGTAAAAAAATATGTTTTGTTTACTAAGAGATTTAATTTTCGAATAATATATGAAGACTCCTTTGGAAAAACAACGAATGTCGATAAATGTTTATTGAGAAAAACAGGTTTTTATAGTTTCAAAGTCCATATTTCTATCAGTTAGGTTTTTTTTATATAAATATTGAATCTACTTGTAACTATATGAACATATTATTTGTATGTTCGTATATTAAATGTATGTACTGTCAAATTGACAACGACGTTTTTTGAAGTTTGGCGGGCGGATAATCCTGTTTCTTGCGATGGATAAACAGATATGAATTGAACTATTACGGCGGACCGCAACGGTTTTACCCAATTCCGAATAACCCTAAAAGGCAACAATTGGCATAAAAAGTCAGGTTCACAAAAAAGTGACATTCGTTGTTTTTCCCGAGAAGTCTTCATATGTGACTTAAAAAAATTCTCGAGTGGAAACATACTTGTGAACCACACCCCTCACCTGAAAAAATTATTTAGTTCACCCCTGTACAATTTTAATACTCTTTTTAATAATCCTGTTTTCTGCAATCGATAAAACGTTGGAGCAATTGCGTCACACCGTTTTGCGTACAGTCCACTGCGAAGGAAGGAAGGAAATAATTAAATTCATAAAACATTCAAATTTGTATAAGAAGGTACTATTTAGGTACGTTTTACTTTTTCAATCGTAGTAAGGTTGGTAATGAATTCACCGAATTTCTAAAAATGATCGAAACTCAAGTTTGTCATTTACGAGTACTAAATAAAATGTGCGGTCACCGTGGCAACGCGATTACTCTAGTACACATTAAAAACGCAGTTTTACAGACGGTTAATTTTGGATTTTAAACCAATACTTTTTTTTTCCTTTGAATGTGAATATGGTCGCCGTGTCGAAAATTTCATAAGTCATATTTTGAACAATCACTTCCTTCTCATATTTCTAAACCAAATCGCTCATCTTAAATCTCAACATCATTCGTAGTCAAAGTCTACGCGATTTTTAAGACTTTGCTGTTGTCATTACGATAAAATAAAATACAGCAAAATAAATAATAGCACATTAAAAATAATATCACATTTTCAATATCAAATATACATTTAAGAAAAACATGGTACATTTCATAAACAATTTTAAACAAACACTCGAATTAATCGGTCGAGTATTTTAAGTTCATTAAAAATATCAAAACAATTGTGATTGTAAAAAAAAATAAAAAAATAACCAATATCCAATACAGCAGCGTCCAAAAGAGAATGCACAAAAAAGAAAGATTCATTAATTAATATTAAAACAATTAAATAATTTACTTAGAATTAATTTAAGTCTAACACAAATAATACTATAAATTATACAGAGTTTCTAATAGCTAATAGCAAAAATTTACAGGTGTATTGCAGCCTTGATATTGAGTCGTAAATATTCAAGCAACCGTGACCAACCGTGATCAAAAATCAAGCAACATCAAAGTTGGCATATTTTTGCAATATTTCTGAATTATTTTTTGAAAAAACTTGAACAATCATAACATTAACTTATATCGGCTATGAAAAATTCATTCGCTTTAATACAAGTCCAAGTAAACTATTTTTCACAAGGTTTTTATCATTTTATTTGAGTTACATTGAATAGAACGAATTTTTCATAATCGATATAAGTTACTGTGACGATAATTCAACTTCTCGCAAAAAAGAAGTCGGAAATATCGAAAAAAATGCAAACTTTGCACAACTCCATAGCTCGTGATATTAGGTCATGGTTGCTTGTACATTTTCGACTCGTTATCAAAGCAGGAATCTGCCTGTAAAGTTTTTGTTGTAGATGCGTAAAAATAGCTGTAATAAAAAAATCATAACACCATAAAATCAATTTAAAATTGATGCTAATCTATGGTCTTAATATAGGTGATGACGTGGTAAAGGACTCCTGCCGAAAATAATATAGGACTCCTGCCGAAAATAATATAAACTACCAAAAAAAAAAAACCATTAAAACATAATTTTCTTGCTACAATTTAATTAGGCGTTAATTAATTTCGAGTGTTTCATTTATCCCCCACATTTGTCCTCGATAAATAATATATTATTGGATAATTTTTGATGGACCATGGACCATCGGCCAGAGCATGTCCGGGAGGCTAGCGGCCTTTGATATATGGTGCTACAGGCGCATGGCGAGGATCCATTGGTCAGAACATATCCGAAACGACGAGGTGTTGAGCAGGGTGGGCGAAAAGAGGCGGCTCCTTAACAGAATCGCCCAACAGCGAGCAATTTGGGTAGGCCATAATATAAGGCATCCGGGCCTGCTTTTAACCATCGACGAGGGAAATGTCGAAGGCAACAATCGTAGAGGCCGCCCGAGATTAAGTTACGTTGACCAGATTATCGGAGATGCGCGCTGTAGCACCTACCAAGAAATGAAGAGGCTGGCGGGTGACAGAGAGGAGTGGAGAAAGCGAGTGCTTGTTGCAGACCAATCCTAGGATTGCTACTCAAAAAAAAATGAGAAAAGAAAACAAAATGGTCACGTCGTGTACGTTCCCGCGGAGCTCCTCTGCCGTGACTGAGATGCAAAATTCTCCGAGACAGAAAAGGGGAGGCGTCAATTAAAAATATAAAAAACAATCTCCAAACGTCTACCTAAATTTCAAGCTCTCGGGTCGGAGTGACACCTCAAGTACTGGCTTGCAATACCGTGTCGAAGGCAGGGTTACACTGGTAAAACACCCCAGAAAACTCCGCACAGACGATATCGTGCTGACACTAAGGAAATCTGTTCGTAATGTGTATTGGACATTGTTCTACATTGTTAAATGCTTCGCAGCCATGTTTGATTCTCCAATTCTTTATTTCTTTTATCTGTTTCCTTGTTCTTGATTCATCCTGCAAGGTGTTTCAGAGTCCTGGCTAGATCTTAAGCCACTTTTTGAGGTTGTGCAGCCCAGATAGCTTCTGTCTGCACCTCCTCTGCTTTCTGTATACATCTCTTCTGCCTTCTATTACCTATCTTGAAGATAGGTGTTATTACTGTAACTCTTCATTGTTGATGTGGTTAACCTAGAACACCTTTAGCGCATTTTGCTCTAACACCTCAACATTCTTGAGCGTATTTTTCTTTATGAAAATATAAACTAATCTTAATTCTTCCGTACGTATATATTACCCATTTGACACCCAGTGGCGGGGGTACAGCCTATGTAAAAGGAGAGTACTGTGGCGGCCCTGCCGAACCACGCGAAAATGATGTACTCCGGGAGAGACGATAAGCGGCGCCGCTCGATTGAAACGAGCGACTCCACAACCGGATCGGGCGGACCTCAGTCGCGCACCAGATTTTGTCTACTTATTTTGTGTTTTGCTGTATTCACAAACATTTTCGCAATATTGACATTGCAAAAGCGTAAGAAAAAATTAAATATAGTGTATAAAAGCAAAGGCAGCAATATAAAAAAAATGCAGGCATCGAGGATAAGTAATTTACGTAATTTTACATGTCGGTTCCTAAATAATAAGTATTAACTGAATTCGAGAATTTATAGGAAACATGATTTTGAAAGGGGTGGATATATAAAATCTAGAATTCAGCGCATTTTAAATTAGTAATCCTCGGTGACTGCATTCGAGACATTTTTTAATTTTTTTAATATTGCTGCCTTTGCTTTTATACCCCAAAAATGATGTTAGTAAGTTCGTAATAAATTATACGAATAATTCAGACTATATCGAACACGTGTTACAGGGTGGTGCCCGGTTAGTGTACCAAAAAATATTTCCTATTACAAAATAGTAATTGATACATCTATGAAGATAATTACGAACTAATCGTCTTCTCTGAGACATGGCTTGATGGGTAGGATAAATTTTTAACACATCCAGGGGGCTCAGATGCTTGGGGTAGGTAGGGTGGCTTCAAGTCGTGGTAACAAATTTGTCTAAGGGATGAACACATAAAAAATATAATAATAGCAATCAGGGTGTTTTGGGCAATTTTGTCATTTCCATTTTATGATTCACTACAAAATACGCAAGGATCACTTATTAAAATGAAGCACTGTTTAACCCTTCCTGTCCGGTGATGGAAACTATGTTAACATTGTCTCTAATTATGTAAATACACTAAATAGAGACTACCTATTATTTAAGGCTTTTTCACGAATTTAAAAACTGCGTAAATGTAAGTGAGTTATAAACCGGAAAAAACAAAATAGCCACACTAACATACAAGATGACCTTGTAAAAACGCATTTTTTCCCACAATACAATAAATTCCCTTACTCTCTAACAATCTTGCACCTTAAGAAAGAAACATCTCATGTAGGCACAAAAAAAAACAATAATTAAAAATACACCCTGTACAAATTCGAATTCAATTCCAAAGACAGTACACAAATTCCTACAAAACAACTCAAATTTTTCAAAATATACAAATATATAAATATGTAATTCTGAGCGAGCCCTTGCTACAATTTTATCAGTATATCATTTTTTTGTTTATTTTAAATATTGAGCGGCTGACAGATGGGGTATCTGGGCTGGAAACCAGGCGACATCTGTGTAACAGAAAGCCGAACCGAGACGGGCATTTCGCCAGGCGTCCCTTCGGCGCGCCACTTCTCCACCGCGCTTCATCCGACTTTATTGTGAATAAATCGTAAGCCCTTGTTTTACTCGCTTACACCAATATTTTTTTTCCTCACTAGTAAGCCAATCCGATGGTTCGATATGACCTTTCTTGTGATAAATGTATACAAATCCATTCTCCACATACATTTAGTACAATTGTTTCACAATGGAGAAGTTTCACGATGCCGTTAATACTATATTTGATTTAATGGCATTAAAATACAGATCAAAACTAATAAACCAGTGAAAATATATTCGAAATCTGTCAATAAACGACTAAGAAATAGATTATTTAAGTGACGTCACACGGTAGACTGTCGCATGAAACCAAATTATTTTTGCAACGCAACTTTAAAGTCCCGTAACTATTTCATTTTTAGAGATATTTTAATGATTCTTTCACAGTTTTGTTTCATTTCACTTAATTTTTTTATAATTAATCTATTTAAAAAATGGAAACTTCTTCATTGTACTCTTAAGTGGTAATCTTACATTAGGAACATTGATAATTCTAAATATAATAATCAATAAACAAATACCCCTAATTTATAAAATAATAGTTATAACAAAAATACAGACATTCAACAACAACAAAATGTTAGCCACAAAAGCGACAAGCGTTAATCATCAGCAAAAACACAATTTGTCGTGAACGTGCGACTTGAGCCCTATTAGCGAGATGTTAGTGCCTTGTGATGTTAGCCAAACGTGATATTGCAAAATGATTTTTGATGAACTTGGTCGTGTGGATCTATGCCTACATGATTTGGTATTTTAAAAACTGATGCATTGCATTGTTGTTAGTAATTTCGTATCCGAATCGTCCAATTTGCTGACGATTCTACTGCCCGCGTCAGCTGACGTGTCTTACACCACCGCGAGGTCCATCGTGAAAGACAACGATTGGCAAAATCCTCGCGAACGACTGGTATGTTCGTAGTTCTGTTGACATTTTGAGCACTCTTTTGCATAAGGTGATTAAAGAAAGACCATCTCGTTGTACAAAATTGTTAGCATAAAATGCCCTGGAAAACTGAGGACATCCTATATAGCTTTGGTTTAAGGTTCTTTAAGAGGACAACCTCTAGTAGAAGCTACAAAGGTAGACCTCTTTCCATTTGAGAAAGACAATCGAATTAGTACGTGTAAGCCGTGCGTACGAGGCACGTTGTCTCGATGCGTTGCTATTTATGCCCGTAAAACCAACACAACGAAACAATGTGCGCCGTACGCATGGCTTGTAGCCATCTGGTTAAATTATCCAGGTAATTTGTCGCATAGGCCCTTCAATAAACGCCGGCATCCAACTAAATGGCTGAAGGACAACTAGCCAAATCATTGAGCGCAATGTTTAACTGGGTAGCTGAACGTGGCGTAGTCATTTATTTAAATTGGATATTAATGTATTTGTGATGTTTGTTCAGGTTAGGTTAGGTTAGGTTAAGTTAGGTTAGATTAAGTTAGGTTAGGTTAGATGGCTGCGACATACATACTAATTCTATTGTCTTTCTTAAATGACAATAAAGCATTCTAAAATGGAATGGAAGATCTGATACCTTGTTATAATTGCTTTACTCAGCAATGCGCTCAACATCTTAATTTGGACGCAATATGGGATTCGTGACAGCGGCTGTCCACGATCTGTCGGAGACGCATCATCCAATTTTGTAGATGAATGACTGAAAAGGTGGAAAACCACCTAAAAGATGGACCGATCACACCAAAGACGGTACCGGCTATCCTTTCGAAACGAGTATCTGAAATCGCACGACAGATTACTCCACACTGATGGATGGAGTAAAAAGTGCCGACATGAGGCACACACTCGGCATGGAGCCCCTACTCCTACATGAAGAGAAATCACAAATTATGTGGATTGGACATGTGCTAAGAATGCCAGGGGAACAAGTACCAAGAAGTATCCTCTTGGCAACCCCCAAAAGGAAGGCGACTGGCGAGTCACCCCAGTTTAAGCCGAGAGAGACAACAGAAAAAACTGTACTACGAAGACAGGAAGGTTCTTGACTGGTCAACACACACGGAATCAGTAGAATATGGAAGCAGAGAAGGGAATAAGAAAGCACCTTGTCGAGTCTGCGTATAAACAAGAGGATGAAGATGATAATGAAGAGATTGCTCAATTTATATTGCAATTTGAGGTGAGCATCTTATACAGGAGCGATCTTGTTCGGTGCTTTTAATGTCATCAATAAAGTGAAAATTGCACAGTGCCTATTCATCACATCCGTTCTGCATTTTGGAATGTGATCTATATTACGCAATTATTGCACAAATTAACGCGCCTGTCAGTCTAATCGATGAACCTCGCGAAGATAGAAACGGCGACCCGGTAAACAACGCAAAAATTAGATAAAGCAAGATTGAGGTCTGTACTGTTTTCCGTAACGGCTATATTTGGCACGAACCCGTTCTGACTTTGTACTGACACTGCGGGATGATCGGCGCGACCGACCAGCCGCGCGCGGTAACGACAGTGAGATATAGACAGTCTAGGAAATGTGATGAAGGGGAGTATCTCCGTGGCTACGCACCATCTCGCTGGTGAGGCAGTTGATGGCCAGGTCCACGGCGGGGGAGGGGGGAGCCGGCACCCGGCGGCCGCCGGCCGCGAGCCTGGCCGGAGTCGAACCTGCAACACGGGAGCATGATCATGAAACGGGGACACATAACACCTCCCCCTTTAATAGGCCGGCACTTATCACTGAATAACGAGCCTGACCGGAGTTAAACCTACAACACAGGGTAGGATGTCATTTATTTGTTAATAATACATACCCTGAATGAAATGTAAAAGCCTACTTTTACATAATATGAAACACAGTGTTCAAATAGTGTAGCTATACAGGTTGTCTCATAGCTAGTATCGAAAACTTTAATGGTGGTCTCCTGCGTTGATCGAATGAGTCGAAAATTTTCAAACAACCATGATTTATTATCAAAGTTTGCATTTTTTTTAAACATTTCTGCCATTTTTCGCGTATGTTGAACAATCGTTACAGTAATTTATAAAGATTATGAAAAATTCATTAAAAAATTAAATAATATCAGGAAGATTAGTACAATAAATAATAGATTAAGTATGTATGCAAACTACAAATTAGAAAATAGGTAGATTTGTCTTTTTTGTGTGTATATTGTTCGAGCTTTAAATATATCAACAGAACAGTACTGATTGCCTAGGCGATGCAATCCATATATAGGCGAATTCATAATACAGTTAGTGCGCTGGGTACACAAAGTAGCTCGCTCTGTCGTTAAATCGACCGCCCAAGTACTCATCTGTAATAACCCAGGCGAGACCAAAATACCGTTAATAATTGTATGCAGACAAATTAAAACATACAGTTCTCAAATCACAATAAAAGAAATAATAAAATCAAAAAAAAGATCATGATACACCTTCCCCCTTCAACGGATCGGTACGTATCGGACTTAGTCGGGAGAAGAAAAGACATAGAGGGGAGAAAAGATAGACGGGTAGAAAAGACAGAAGGGCAGGGACTGAGAGCTACCTTGGTCCCCGCTGGAGCTGGACTCGGTGAAGCTGGGCGTGCCCTCCGTCCACGTGGGGGTGGAGCCTTCCGTGGAGGCCGGCGGGGTCCAGCAGATGCCGCGCACGTCTCCGCAACTGCGCAAATTAAAAGTCATCAGTTCAGTACATGATTGGATGGACGCTTGAAGCAGCCTGATGCCTGATAAAATTAAAAGATACCGACAAAATCTTCTGTAAATGGTAAGTCGATTATTCCATCTTCAATAGCTATTGCTTGCCCAACGTAAATTGGCGTGCGGCGACTTTGGAACTAAAACCCGCCCCGCCCGCACCCGGCGGTAACCCCTCGCCCTGTCATTTCTCGTATTTGAGCGTGAGCTGTGACATCTTGATTTCCAATATACACTGAATTATTATGTCCAAAACATCCAAAACAGTCCGGGATGGTATATAAAGGTTATCCCAGCTCCTCCACCACCTGTGGCGGACCTACGCCAAACCGAACGCTAGCGACATCTGAGGGCCAGTAGGAGCGACGCGGCAAAGCAGGTTCGAGAACTACCTACCAAAGGAAGCCACCGGGACCCGCCGGGCGAGCCGTCATTCGCCCTGCCAACGTCAGAGTATCAACAGCATATCACATTCACGGGAGTGCGAATTAAATCCATATTACCACGCGTGAAATATCACACTTAAACCGCGACACAATGCAAACTATATTTAATCTACATACAGTATCGATTATATGTAAATATTGAATATATTGACTTATGTAAATAACTCTTTTATTTTGGTACCCGTCGCCTGGCAGAGCGAATTCGGGAGTGATACCTGTGGGAAGCGAAAGAGGGTAAGTACCAATCAAGTACTTAGATGGAAGGGATATCCGAGCTGTCAGTTAGTTGAAATGTCAATTATATAATATACCATGCCAGGGACCTGGTGTGGAAGATGGTGTGCTAGCATATAGATCAAATACCTTCAACCAACATACTATTATTGTTGTGATAAGTTGCAAGAGAAAAGAGGTACTTCCGTCTGGTAGGTCGGAGTGGGACGTGGAAAGATAGCAAGCTGGTGATTTTCGTAGGACAAGCGTTAAGCTTAGGTTGAAAACAGTAAGAATTTTGATGTGACACGTATTTTGTGTGCGCATCTCAATTTTTTTTAATTTAAAAAAAACTTTTTTCAAAAATTGAAATGCAACGCCCGCTCACCTTGAGTTTCCGGCTGCGATGGAGGATGCGCTGCTTGCCGTCAGCACCGAGCACGTGGAAGTGGCCGCCGGGGTCATTATGGAACTATCCCCTCTCCCCTGGAACATAAAACAATTGACGGTCATTAAACTTTATTATTATTTACAAAAAATATTTGTATTTTAATGAACTAACGGGATAAATAATACAACCGTTTGTGACGATAGACAACCGTCAACTAATTCCAAGATAAACTGCTAAGAGTAATATCAAATGACTAGTTAGTCCTATTTTCATAGCACAAGCGTTTAGCTTAGTTTGAAAATAGTAAGAATATTGATGTGACATGTATTCCGTGTTCGCATCTCTATTTAAAAAAAAAAAAAAAAATGACTATGTTTACAGAGCCCTTATACTAGGACACGAGGTCAAATTAGACAGACTTAAAATACGTCTGTACTTTTTTTACCTTGCTGTAAAACTGCACATCGACTTTTTGAATAAATATTTTTTTAGGATTAATAATAAATAATAATAGGACCGTGCATTAATTTTGAGGGATTTTCTTATTATATCTTAAATTTTTAAAAAGTGGTTACAAGTTGATCACTCAAAGAAACATCGCTGGCCACTATTTTCTCCCATCTTTCTGGCAGCAAACGGATATCATGTCGGAAAAACGACTAGTGGCTATCCACGAATCGACCCATTTTTGGTATTTATTTATTTATCTTAATAATTTAGTTCCACACAATGTTGTGTGGGCTAATACATGATTTCACTTGGACATGTTGCATTCCATCTAATCATTTAAAAGTTTTTATAATATAATTTTTGCACTTCAGTTTAATCCTCCTTATATTCTCCACGTTTTGAATTTCCTTTGGAATTTCCTATCGAAGATTTTTATACCTTTATACATCATACAATTTTGTGAGGTGTTTTTCTTTTTCTTTGGTAGTCTTATGTTGTCGCTTCCTCTTGAATTGTAGGAATGAAAATCCTTATTCAGCTTCATCCTGTCATCAAAGTATTTGGGTACTACTAATCCATGTTTAATTTTAAATATATTGACCATTACATTATATAATATTCTTTGATTTACAGTTTCCAGTCCTAGGGCATTCAACATTTTTGTTATTTTAGTTCTCCTATTACACTTCAGTATTACGCGCATCGCTCTGTTTTGTACTATTTGTAGTTTCTTTAGCATTCCTTTGTTGCTTATAAATAATACACTGGAACAATAATCTATGTGCGGGAGAATCATAGTATTGTATATCAATAAACTTGTATTTTTATTTATATGTCTTCTTATTCCTCCAAGTAAGGACACTTTTTTTGCGATTTTCTTCACCACAAATTCAGTATTTTTTGTAAATGTTAGTTTTGAGTCTATTATTACACCTAGGTATTTTATACAGTCTACGATTTCTGATATCATCATAAAAAGTGAAGTGTTGCTCAGCCCGACTACGAGTCATCGATCAAACCAAGTGATAATCAGAAGAAGCAATGTCTGGAGAACATGGCAGGTTGTTGTGGGTTTCCAAGTATGAGCAGTTCATGGTACGCAACAAGCAATATTCATAGTACCCATCAAATACAGAGCACAAGCTTCGATCCATGGATATTCTTTGGAGGTGGATGCCCGACGGTAGATGTGAAGATTTCGCCCGTCAGGGTTGAAGTTGAAGGTGCGTGTTGACTCGATGCCGTGTTCTTTTTTAGTTGGGGTCACCACTTTGGAGGTGGATGAGTCCTCCGGTTTTGGATAGAGTTGAACTCGAGGGTCACCACTCCGTTTGTAGAGTCGGAGCTCTCTGCTGCGGTTGATGATGTAAAAGTCGCGATGGTTTGTCAGAATTTATTTGATTACAAAACACGAGTTATAAAGAATACAGTCGTGTAAAAAGGTTACAAGTGAAAGCGCGACGTTCGAAGGTATGACGGCCAGGGCTTCCGCTGTGTCCGAGAAGCCCCGCCGGAGTGAGATGGTTTGTTCTGCGGGCGCGTGCTTATATAGTCATTCAGAACAAAGGAATCGGGGGTGTTATGATTTCCTCTTTACTCGGCCGCGCGTGTGGGTATTTAGCTTAGATCAGCGAGGTGCGTTTCGTCACTCCGATAGTCCATGCCCTCTGCCATACCTCGTCTTTGTACTCGGTCATCAGTCCGGCTTACATTTGCCTTGCTCTGCAATCTTGTCTCAACCTCTGTATCGAGGGCGACGGCCTGCCATACTCGACGTCAGCATCTGTGGTAACTTATTACACGGGTGACTGTGTGTATGTGTCTCGGGCCACCACATTCGGCTTCGTCGATGTTGATGCATGGCCGGGTATACCCTATGATTCGGTACCCTTGAAATTGTCGTAGTGTATCAACTTTTTATCGCCCAATGACAATACGATGAAGAAAACTTATTCGAGTCAGCCGTTGGAGTCACTGTACACAAATAAAAAATGATCTTTCCATGTCTCATGGTTTCAGTTCGTACGGACCCATTTTTCTTGCTTTTGAATCATTCTCAGTGCATGTACGCGTCTAGAAATGGTTGAACAATCAACTGCAAGTGATTCTGCAAGTTTGCCTTCCGTTTGACAAGATTCTTTTTCAGGTGACGTCTCTAACGCAACTCAACGTAAAAAAAAAAGTTCCCCGCAAATGCTGTTTTGTACGTGATTCGACATATTTAATGCTAAAAAAATCTGTTGCATACACTTGGGCAAAATGACACATACTGAAAACCATAGTGATTTTACACGAATATAGTAACAATATGCCCCGACGCGATACAAGTTACGCCCTCTCTTAGGAATCCCTCAAAATGAACGCACGGCCCTAATATTAAAAAAAAAATGTTTTTTTTTATTCCTTCGGGTAGATGTGAGCCCCTTAACAACAACCCACAATTATCAAATTATTATAGCTAGATCAGGGACGTGCAGCGAGAACAAGAAGGACGACTTTTTTCTAAGAATATATTTAGAAAATAAACCGATATAAGAGATATATCTCGTAACATTCCTGTATAATAGTTCACTTTATAATTTTATAATCGTCTTAATTTTTATGAAATATTTTTATAGTGTGCGTATACTTTAATGCCACACGCTAACACTAATTAAATTATTTAAACAAGTAGTAAATTACAAAACCTACGATGTTTTAAAAATGAAAAAAATTGCTCCATTTGTGGGCCTTGTGTACTGTATGAACTAGTAAAATGCCTTTTTTATTTCAATAATATTACAAGTAAACGATTATCTAAAATTTATTTGAATTATTGCAAATTCTGACAGTTTGTTCATTTACAATTTTTGTTTTAAAAAACACCGTTTTTAAAAAATGTTATTTTTACGTTTTTTTTTTCAACCCTTTGTACACAGTTGACAACTTTTATGCTTGAATGAATTAAAACAATAGATATTATTATTTTAAAATAAAAACAAAAAAAATATAAAAATCTCGGTCGATATTCCCGATGTCAGGTAATTGAAATGGTTGAAGAAAAATCGTAACACCACCAATGTGGCGGACCACCGGGCGAGCGGTGATTAAGCCATGTATACACTAGGGGACAAATAGCGCAACATTCCGCGCGGCATGTCGCATCAACATCTACGTTCATGTTTCGGGGACATTGACGCGATCATTTGACGTGTACACACCGGGACTGACATATCAATTGTCGCGGAAATGTTGCCCGATGAGGTTATGATGACAGCTGCGTATCTATTTATTTTAACGAGTTTATCGAAACGTAAGAGGAGAAAAAGGTGGTGGGTGCGAAATTATTTACTGCAAAGAGAAAGAAGGATGGATATTGTATGCGATCTTCGAATGTCTGACGGATCTTTAGTCAATTTCACTCGAATGACAACTGATTTTGAAAATTTATTACAAATGATCGGGCCTTCCGTAGCCAAGAAAGACACAATATTACGGGAACGCTGTTGGCCCTCACATCAGACTTGCAATTACAGCTCAATTAGAGCCGATCAGTTGGATAACAATCTCGTTTCCCCACACTAATGTCATGTTGAGTGGTATACAGTTACAATGCGTACGCATTCACTTGTAAACATACCATGTGGTACTGACGCGCGGTGCGATGTCCCCGAGAGCTCGCTCGGGTACCGTGCGCATGGCAACGTTGCCGCGGCACGTAGAAACGCCGCGCTATTGTTTGTTCGTTCGTTATGCGCAACGTGGCGGAACAGTGCGCGACGTCGCAACGTCACGTAGACTCTATGCCGCGCGTGATTTGAGGAACAATGTGTCCCCTAGTGAATACATGGCTTTGAGCACATCTAGAGAATTCCAGAGCTATCCTCACCTTCCTGGCGAGGCTGACGCTGGCCGAGCTGCTGGTGGTGGAGGCCGAGTCCGTCCTGGAGGAGCCGGCGGGGCGGTGCTGGTTCCGGGGCTGCTGGCCGTGCCTGCCGCCCACGGCGTCCTCGAACGGGGGCGGCGGCGTGCTGCTGCAGCTCGGCGGGGGGCCTACAACGGGAGGGGCGGGTCACTACCTACTGCGCGGGCCTAGCCTCGACTAGCTTACACACGCACACACCAATACCGGACAGACACGTTTTCGACTCAATATATATATTTATATATAATAATACAAGAAATACTGGTCAGCCACGGAAATAAACGGGAAAAATATTTTCGTACAACAGTAAACTCCGATTATCCAGGGTAGTCCCCGATTATCCTGGTTCGATTTGTTTATAAAAAATACTACGAGCTAATAAATTTCGAAACAATTATGAAAAGATCAAACTAACAACTCTTACAAAGTGTAATGTATTGCTAAAAAGTCGCGCTTTATTATAAAAAAGCTTTATTGCTTGAAGAGTAAACGAAACTTTAAAAAAATATAAAATAACTACGTTTATTATTAAAAAAAATTATAACTATGCAAAAATAAATACTTTAAATGCATAAATTAATATATTCGAGGGAGGTCATTCTTCCGCTGCGTCCTAGTTCCCTCGCCTAAAAAAGGGGTTTAGTTCAATTTTGTACAATTTGATACTCTGGAGGGGTGGAAGAAAAAAAAAGGAAAATGATAATTTTCAAAACAAAATTAAGAAAAATTGCTTGCATCAACCCTATTGATTTTACTACCCACTAGTTAGTCCATTTCAGTCAAGGGAGGGCATCGATAAACAGCTGAGAAATTAACTAGGGTTTTTTGTTAGAATTTTTTTACATTTTCAATTCATGTAATGATGTAAAAATAATATATTTTTTTAAAAATGTCATGATGTGAAAATTGACATGATCATGAGAAGTGTCCCTAAGAGAAAAAATAAATTCATTCTGGAAGCCTGGGCGCCACAGACATCAACAGCAAGATGAAGGAAAGGAAATTCAGATGGTATGATGGCCATGTTGGACGCAGAGGATCCAACCATATTGTTAACCATGCGATCTCCATGGATCTTCACCGAATTACATCCAGAGACAGACCAAAAATTCATGGGTGGTGCAAAGGGATATTCAGATGCAGAGACACAGGTGGGATGAAGTCATCCAGAAAAGAAGAAATTACACCCAAAGGGTGAGAAGAGCTGACCCCAATAGTCGACGACGACAGAGAGTTGAGACGAAGCCAGGGAGAAGGAAGAGAGAAGACGTTTATGATAACAAAGCAGTTATTAAAAGCAAGGTCAAAATATACAAGACATGCGTGCGACCTATTATGACATGCTGTAGAGACGCGGGCTGACACTGTCCGCACCAAAGGACTCCTCAGAACAGCTGAAATGAAGGTGCTGAGATCCATTACTGGAAAGGCGCTACGTGACCGTGTCCGAAATGAAGACACAAGGAAAACTTGCAAAACAGAGGACATAGCACGATGGAGTAGATTCTGGCGGGATCACGTAGCCAGAATGGACAGTGACAGACTCGTGCATACAGCAGCGAATGAAGTCCTCTATGGACGACGCCCACCGGGAAGACCACCGAAAAGATGGAGAGATAGCTGAACCTCGTCATCCCAGGAGACGTAGTTTTCTGTAGCGCAAATCAACAGATCTAAAAAAAAAAGAAAAATAAGAAGAAGAAGTTATTAATTTATTATTAAAAGTATCAAAGCTGATGCGCTTGTAGCAGTAGAACGTAGAGTATCGTAGACAATTAACAAAGATAAACACACGTTTACTTTAATCACCTATAAAAGCGGAGGTTGAACGGATTATGGCGCTTGCTCTAAACAGCGTCACGGCGGATTATTTTGAATTCTGCTTTCTGCGATTGATAAAACGTCGGACCAATTGGAGGGGAGTATTTTGAATGAGTTCATGTACACGATAACGAATTAGGATGTTTTGCAAGAAATTTCTGGGGTATGTAATATTATGCAGTCACATAAAAATTTATTTTTGCATTTTGAATAATATTTCCAATGATTCTTAAAATATTTCTTTGTACCCCGGATAATCTGAAGTTTTCTGTATATATAATAAAATTATACATAAATTATATAAACAAAGGTGCATTATTTTAGACTAATGTGCAAAATATTTGGAAATTTAAATATAATTCATTTTTACATTGTATTGTTATAAATAATATAATAGATGTACTACTGCAGAAATGCCGCGACCAACGAAAAAACGTTTTTGCGTGTTTCATTGATTATGAAAAGGCGTTTGATAGAGTGAAACACGCGGACCTTATCAAGATGCTCCAAGAGCGTGGTATTGATGACAAAGACATTAACATTATTAAAAACCTATATTGGAACCAGGAAGCTGTCATCAAGTTGGAAACTAGCTCAACAAAGTCTATACCATTCAAACGTGGAGTTCGACAAGGGTGTATATTGTCACCTATGTTATTCAATTTATACTCCGATCTAGTATTCAAGGAGGCTTTGCATGACATAGAACTGGGGGTCAAGGTTAACGGTGTACACGTCAATAATATCAGGTATGCGGATGATACAGTCATTCTGGCAGATAGTATGGAAGACTTACAAACACTCGTAAACAGAATTAATGAGGCTGGTGTGAGACTGGGTCTTAACATGAACGTGAGTAAAACAAAGTTCATGGTGTTTAGTAGGCAAGATCACACGGGAGCACGCCTCACATTGAATGGGGCTGGTATAGAGAGAGTGACAAAGTTTAAATACCTTGGAAGTATCCTAGCGGAAGACCTCGACCCAGAAACCGAAGTCAAATGCAGAATTGAAAGCATCGCGAGCTGCTTTTAACAAAATGAGACAGATATTCTGCGATGACAATCTTAACCTGAAACTTCGACAGCGACTGGTCAAATGTTATATATGGTCAGTCCTGCTGTACGGAGTGGAATCGTGGACCCTCAAAGTGAGTAGCATGAACCGGCTGGAGGCGTTCGAAATGTGGATACATCGGAGAATGCTCCGGATACCCTGGACGGATATGGTCAGCAACACAAGAGTTCTTCAAAGAGCTAGAGTGAATAGAGAGTTGCTGACAAATATCAAAATCCGAAAGGTATCGTATTTGGGTCACGTGCTCAGAGGAGAAAAATATGAATTGCTCCACCTGATTCTTATGGGCAAGATAGAGGGTCGTAGAGGTGTTGGAAGGAGACAAATTTCCTGGCTCCGCAATATACGCGACTGGACGGGCATGAGAAGTGTTGGAGAGCTGTTTCGTGCTGCCCAGGACAGGGACGCTTTCTCTCGGGTGATAGTCAACGTTGGGGGGACCTGACATGACACCAAAAGAAGAAGAAGATTGTTATAAATATTTTTATGTGTTAAAGTGAGTGAAAGGAATACCTATCACCTTATGGGTATTCCTTTTCAAAAATTTTCAAGCTGCGTGTGTAAAACCTCAACCGTTTCAGAGATATGTCTTGGTTGACAAAGTGTTTTGGTTGATTTTAAAACATGATTTGAATACGTCTGTTCGGTCAAAAATCCTCGATAGTCTCTTGTAGGGCGCTCTATGATAATATATCTATGAACGCGGAGTCCTTTAAAGTTGCGGATATTTTTCAATTCGTGCGCGAACCTCTCGGCCGGCTTTTGAAGAATTTGCAGTCAACGGGAATAGACATGATGACAGATTTTGAAATAACCTTCTATAATGTAGGTACACGTCTACTATTACCGAAGACAACATTATTTCAGCAATGAACTAAGTTTTTACGCAAATCAAAGGATCTGCTCCGACAGCGTCATAATTTGAACGGACAAGAATTGTTAAAAGTCTTAATTACTAAGCAAACCAATACCCGAGTGCAAAATTCTTTTAATTTCTAAGCTTTCAAAATTATTCATTTAATTACCTTTAATGGTGCAGAATGAAAAGAGCGATTATTATCCATGATGTGGTTTGCGAATTCAGAAGAGTTACTACTATTTATACAAAATGATGCTCTTTGAAAAATATCTATATTGAATGTAGTCAGTTTAATACTTCGTCTGTCGATCTAGATTATGATTCTTTAAAACTCGATCGGTAAAATTTAAAATATAATTTAACTCAATTAGAGACGACATAGTGTATGTTTTTCATCTAGTTTAATGATCATTGTGAATAATATCTACAATGTTAACGACAAAACCATCAGTAAATCTGTAGTTTTTATATATTTATTTAGATGTGCAGTTGGCTATAGGCGCAATATCAACAATGGATTCGTGTTAAATGTGATTCTTCAACTAGCTAAAAGCTACGATTTGCAATGCGTTTTACTAGTGTGATATGAACTAAAAATGCACAAAGAAGCAAAATAATTTAAAATAATAACAAATAATGACATTAAAAACGAAAAAAATACATTTACAAGAAAAGATTTAAGGTTTCTATACAGGGTGTAACAGAGCTAGTCCACAATAGTTAACATGTGAATTCAAGCCTTGATTATGAGTGGAAAATGTTCAAGCAACCGTGTCGTAATATCAACAGTTAAGGAGATATGCGACATCAAAATTTACATTTTTTTCCCAATATTTTTGACTTATTTTTTTGGAAAACGCTGGACTATCATAACAGTAACTTAAATTTTATTTGAAAAATTCGTTCCCTTTAATACGAGTCAAATAAAATAATGAAATCTTCAAATCCGATTGGCATTTTTTCAGGGATTTTATTATTTTATCTCACTTTTCGTAATCGATATAAGGATACTTCAACATTTTATACAAGGATACACAAAAAAAAAACAGAAATATTGAAAAAAAAAATGCAAAATTTTAATTTTGCATAACTCCATAAATATCAATATTAGGTCATGGTCGCTTGAACATTTTCAACTCAAAATGAAGGCAGGAATCCACCTGCAATGTTTTTTGGACTAGCTCTGTTACACCCTGTATATTACAGTCGTTTCGAGCATTTTAGGTATTGAAACGAAGGATATTTTAAACGAACCGTAGTAAATATACAACGACATCAGGAGAGTGCCGCGAAGGTAAAGTTGACTTGCTGATTATTTCTCACGCCGTCTCAGATTGAACGATCGATCGCAGAACACACCTCCACGCGGTGCATACAATCTGCGACCGCGCAGGAAATAATCGGTACGTCCTTGAACCGCGCGTGACAGGGCGCTCTACCGATTAAGCTGTGATATTATGACACCAGCGAAATGTCGAGAAGCGAATCTCAACATTTCCGTTGTTCAATACCTAAAAGTGTACAATTTTTATAATTAACAGCATCCAAAAATGAATTTAATTGTATAATATTGTTTAACAGTATAATATTTTATATAACTAATATATAAAAACTATTTTTTTTAACTAATGGCACTGCTTACAAATAGAGATGAAAAAAATCATGGATAAAAAAACATTAAAGAAACAAATTGTGGTAACATACAAAAAAAAGCACAAGCAAGTTAAGCCTTGAAACACACAAGCCTTAAAAAGATTATCAAAATAACAATGATTAAAAAATTCATTAATTATATTAATAATAATAATACAAAAATATATTCTTAAATTAATTACAACTGTCACACATGAAAAGGTCACATTTTATCTCAAGACGTCCCAACTCTCTAGAAAGATTATAATATATATAACAAAAATATATCCTCAACAGCAGAGAAAAAGTTTCAATTCTGCCATTTTTTTAAATAAATATTTCAAAGAAGTCAATCAAAAGTCGATTGCAAAATATTAAATGTGTACAAATCACTACAACGCTAAACATTCAAGATATCATAGCTTACCAAATGTCGTCCAACAATTTAAATTGGTCATCACCATATTTACATTTCTAGAATGATTAAATTAATAACATACAACATGCAGCAGTGTACCAAAATTCTAAACATCATTTATCTATTCGAGTTCACAAACCACGACCCGGAAATCATCAAAGACTAGATATCGCGTTTCGCTATCTTACAACACAAGTTGGAGAGCGAAAAACTCAAATTCAAATGTAATCTTCAATGTCAATCTGCATTCTAATCGGCTCGTTCTTTCTCTGTTGGTCCGCTGCCGGTTTCGCAGCGTCCGCTTCCTTCGCGTTTGTTTGTCTGGGTCTCAGGTCTCCGATCAAGCCCAGCTGTTGCGTTTCGCCCGCGACGTTCAGAGAGAACCTCTTCACCTTGTCGAGGACGCTTCCCGGGTCCACCTCGACGTTTCCGTGCCCTAGGCTAGGGTACGCGTCGACGTTGGCCGGGTACAGGAACGTGGTGCTCTTCAGGGTTCGCGGAAGGGAGCTGAACTTCTTCTCCGCGCTTTCCGCTCTGGAAGTCTTGGCGGCGCGCTCGAACTCCTGCGTGAGCCCGAGTACCTTGTTCCTCACGACCTTGAAGGAGCTCTTCGAGCTCCTGAGGCTGCCGCGCTCCGATTCCGCTTCGAACTGCTTCAGCTGCTTCTGAAACCAGTTGATTTTCGTCTTCGCGGCGCTGGCGCAGACGTCGCTGCTGGACTCCTTGGCGTGTTCCTCGGTGTACGTCTTGATCTCAAACCTGGCCGAGGATCTCTTGGCGCTCTGCACGCCGGGAGCCAGGGGCGCCATCCTCTTCTCCCTCTTTTTCTTCAGCTTCGGAAACTTCTTGGTGATCTCGACCATCACCCCGGCGTTGGCGCCGCGTTTCTGCGCGTCCTCCGCTTCGTCCTTTTTCATGCGCTTGGGAATGGGCAATGTTTGTTCCACCGTGTCGGCGCTCTTGTCTTTGCTTTGCTCGTTGGGTCTCCTTTTCGAGAACCTGTGCATGACGCTCTTAAGCACCCTGGCACCGGCTGAATCTGGACTTTTCGAACTCCTGACCTCCGCGCTGGATTCGGAAAGAGCGTCGGGATCTAACATGCTGGGTGTCTTGCGACCCTCTTTTTCGCTTTTCTTCAACACGTCGTCGCCGCTGAACGCGGAACTGGTGTCATTGTTAGCCTTCGTCTTCCTCTTGATAAATTTTCCCATCCCAAAGGCCTTATTGGAAGCTCCTTCCAGCGTGGAATTCAAATTCTCACGAACGCCCTGGTCCAAATTAAAATTCTCCATCTTGCCCGTCTGGTTCTTGAGTGTATTTTGTTTGCCCGGATACAAGAATGATTTGTTTGCAGCGGGATTCCGCGATATATCCAGATCTTTGAACTCGGATGCTGCTCTTGCACGTCTAGTTCTTTCAATGCCGAGTTTACTGACGTTCTTAAGATCGGTATCTGTCAAACAGAAATTAAAGTCGTTCTCTAAGCTGTTGACAGAAGAATTGCTTTCGTCGTCCGTAGCGTTGGAAGCGACCTCGCAATTGGGCCGCTTCGAAAGGTATTCCTGACGAGCCGAACTTTTATTCGCGTCGCCAAATAGTCGGCTTTGATCCTCCGAATGCCACATGTTATCGTCCAAAATATTCGGATTGTCGCTAGACGACGCAACGGACGCGTAGGTTCTGAAGAACCCCTCCGGTTTCCGCATGTAAAAATTGTCGTCGACGTCAATCTTGTCGAGGGTGTCTGCGCGCAGATCGCGCCTGGGAGGTTTCACGGGCGACGGGCTGTCGATGCGGGCGTTGCCGACCACGGCGCGGTGAACCTCGGCGCTCTCGACGAGCAGCCTGTCGATGTTCTGAATCGAGACGCCGACCGGTTTCAGAGAGCGGTACGCCAGGCGGAGTTCGTCGCTGCTGGGTTTCCTGATCGCGAAGTCCCTCCCGGCGGCCTCCCGCGGGGGTGGGACCCTGACAGGCGTGGGTCTGTCGACGAAGCCGCCGTCGTCGTCGCTGTCGTAGCCCCTGGCCCAAAAGTCCTTCTTCCGGCCGAAGGCGGGGCCGAAGGCGGCGGGCTTCGGGCCGCCGAAGTGCGAATCGAATTTCGTTTTAATGTAATTGTCTGCGTGCGAAAATGCGTCACCTTTCTGCGCGGTGGACGACGACGCGCCGCCTCCCCTTTTGACCTTGGGCGACCCTCGCGGCGGCACTGGGGGCGGAACCTTTTGCTTCGGACACCCTTTCAGCACGGCGGGGTAGGGCAGGCGCCCTTCGCCGGGGGTCTGCTGGCTCGCGGGACTGTCTTTCTCGGTCGGGCTCGCTGATTTTACAATGTTCGCGATCGAACGAACGAGGATTACAATCCGCCAAATTATGGTTTCGGCGTATATTGTCGAGAAAGTAAAGGGACAATAAAATGGCACATTTAGAAAAAAATCAAGTTTAATTAAAATTTCACAAAAAAATACATTCATTATTAAAAATATCAGCGGGTAAAGTTCATAAATGCAAAAGAGTTATATATATCAAGTAATTGGCACGTTATTTGTGTAAATGCACAAGCGCATATTTCATTGGAACGGTATACGCGATTAGCGTTACGTCATAAAGAACAATGGAAGTGTTTCGTATACGAGTTTAATTGTCATTTTTTGTCAAGAATGGACGCATTTTTCGGTAATGGTATTTTTTCAAAATGGCTTGAAGGTGTCGTAATGGGTTGTGTTTGGAATGTGAAAATCAAGAAAGATTTCATAACCATCCAGTGTCACATAACGAAGAAGAAAAATTTGTGTAGAGCAGAAAATAATGTATACAGTTAAATTCAATTATTCATTTAAAAAATTATTTTTCAAGAATTAAAGTGTAAAAATTATAATAAATTTTTGGGGTAAATTCATATAAAATTGGGGTAAATTCATATAAAATTGGGGTAAATTCGTATAAAGTTGGGGTAAATTCATATAACATTGGGGTAAATACGTATAAAATTGGGGTAAATTCATATAAAATACATAAATTGATTATAATCGAGTTATATTTAGCGAAATTTGTGAAATACGGAAGATGGAGACAGAAGAAGCAAGCAAAAAGCACTCATTTTTTTCACACATTGGATGAAACAAGATATACATTATAGATGCGAGGATACCATGTTGACCAGATTATACATACAGTGGTGGCAGAGTAAGGTAGGATAACCAAAGTAAATGGCAGCATGAAATAAGAAATACACGACAATATAATGTAAGCAACACACAGGAATGTGTAGACGTTATGGCAAACTAATATATAATAATAATACAACTCATCTCTGGGTACATTTCGACTGTCGTTCGCCCGCACTGTGTCATCAAACATTTTGGCAAAACAATCAATCGTGGGAACTTGCGTCGAATTTGATATTATGTAAAAAATAAGCAAATTAAATAATAATAAAAAATACATTTGTGTTCTGACAGATTTGTTTATAATTAATCGTTGTAATTAAAGTAACAAACAAGACAATAAAAACGAGAATGACCCATTTATCAAATTTTTGCAAGTTGTATATATGTCAACCTTGCACAACTTGTTTCGTATGCGAATTGTGTTTTACTACTGCAATTAAATTTATCCAAATATTTCCCACAAATCAGCATAGATCTCGCCGTTAGTAAAGAGACCTACGCGAAATACTATTCCACCGGCGTGCTTTGGCGAAAGCAAATTGCAGCGGCTTGCCTCATAAGAAAGCTAAAATTTGCAAATTAATTGCGTGGATCTACAAATACAGTACTATAATATGACAAAATTAGAAGCGTGTACTCAAATAATCACTCGTGAAAGATCAAACGAAAATGGACGCAAGATGATTGATTGATTCATTTTCATGATAATTGACAAAAAAAATGGTAAATACACGTAAAATTATGATAAAAAAAGGTCTAAAAATATTTTAAACAATTGTAATATTTTCAGAACAAGTATTGTCAAAAAAGTAAACGAAAAAATCTAAATATAATGTCACGTAATATTTATGATTTATCTATTATAAAACATAAATAAATATTACATTTAGTTCTCTAACTTACTTTCTACGCGTCAGATTGAAGATTTTAATAGCTTAAAACCTTCTGCGGATAATGCGGATCATTTTGCAATAAATCGTGCGTAAATAGGTTCAGTAATTTTTGAGTCTATAGAGGACACACAGAGGGTGTAACAGAGCTAGTCCACAATACTTTACAGGTAGATTCCTGCCTTGATTATGAGCCGAAAATGTTCAAACAACCGTGACCTAGTATCAATAGTTAAGGAGATATGCGACATCAAAGTTTGCATTCTTCTTCTTCAATATTTCTGACTTATTTTTTGCAAAACCTCGGACAATTATCACAGTAACTTATATCTAATATGAGAAATTAATTCCCTTTAATAAAAGTCAAATAAAATTATAAAAACCTTTCAATTCCAATTGGAAAACATTACAACTGGAAATTTTTCACTATTTTATTAAACTTTTATTGAAACGAAAGAATTTTTCGTAATCGATACAAGTTACTGTAGTGACACTTCAACTTTTCGTAAAAAATAAGTCAGAAATATTGAAAAAAAATGCAAACTTTGATATTGCATAACTCCATAACTAATGATATTAGGTCATAGTTGCTTGAACGTTTTCGACTCGTAATCAAGGCAGGAATTCACCTGTAAAGTATTGTGGACTAGCTCTGTTACACCCTGTATTAAAAAATCAATTAGCTTTGATACAAGAAAAAAAAATTTATTAAAACTGCAAAAATTTTAACCATATTTTTTGAATGGTTTTAATCATTCTAATCACTCGTATCGTATTGACGTTTTCCAAAAATAAGTCAAAAAATTATTTTCCATTCAAAATTGAATGAAGTTTTTGCTGATACATATGAGACACCCCGTAGGATACATACCGCACAGTGACGTCAAGTTCCCATTCAGATGTATAATAGATTGACAGCCAAAATGTTAGAAGCAGTGCTGGATGAAACTATTAGCAACGTTTCGACACTTGTGCGCTCAGGTGAATGTTTCAATGGTACGAGGAATTTTAATTCTGGATGTTTTCATGGCTTGAATCAATTCCAACATTGGCAATAATCAAGCAAACCATCCACCTGCGTTGCCCGATTTTATAAATATCAAACTCCCTCACCAAAACAATATACGGGGTGTAACAGAGCAAGTCCACGATACTTAACAGCCTTGATTCCTGCCTTAATTGTGAGCCGAAAATGTTCAAGCAACCATGACCTAATATCAATAGTTATGGATATTTAACTGTAAATAGTTGCGGATATTTTATACGAACCGTATGTTTTTCCGAGAACGATTCTCGACGTTTCGTTGAATGCTTATTCAACGTCATCGGGAGGACGACCTTTACCCGCGGAGGTAGAAGCTATAATTTATAATTTATAATTTGTCGGGAATCGTTTCTCGGAAAAACATACGGTTCGTATAAAATATCCGCAACTATTTACAGTTAAATATGTCTAACGACCGTAATAACAACCTTAACTCTTTAATAGTTATGGAGTTATGCAATATCAAAATTTGCATTTTTTTTCAAATTTTTCATACTAATTTTTTACAAAACGTTGAAATTTCATTACAGCCACTTGTATCGATTACGAAAAATTCATTATTTTGAATTAAAGTTAAATAAAAAGATAAAAACACTGAAAAAATTATAATTGGAATTGGAAGGTTTTCATCACTTTTCATATTAGACATAAGTTACTGTAATGATAGTCCAACGTTTTGCAAAAAAATAAGTCGGAAATATTTTTTTTTTTTAAATGCCAACATTGATGTCGCTTATTGTTGCTTGAACATTTTCGATTCACAATCGAGGCAGGAATCCGCCTGTAAAGTATTGTGGACTAGCTCTGTTACACTCTGTTTATATATATATATACCATTCATCGCACACTGACTGCTTTTGCAATCCAATCAATAAAAGCCAATAAAGCCATCGAGTGCATACATTCCAAATTGCAAAACTGAATGAAATCATAACACATTCAAATTTCTTTGCAAAATAACACTCACATTTCATATTTGACTGTATACCATGCTATTCGATGAAAAAGTGAACGTCTTAAACTTAAGGGGGGGGTAAGGTTTTTAACTTTTTTTTTTTGCATTTTATTTTTAATTTTTTATATGAATGTATAACATCGTAAGAATATTGTGTCAAAATTTCAAGTCAATCGGAGCAAAATTGACGAAATTATGAACATTTGAGCGATACTCAGACTGATTTTCTATACCTGCTCGGGCAGCTGAGAGACGCGCTCACCTGAGGACTACCGGACGTGCTATTTGCATTGGAAGAGTTTTGCGTAGACAAGGACAAACAGATGCTGATGATGAAAGCTCTTTGCCGTGTGAATATGGCATCGACGATTATGTGTAAGTATAAAATAAGTGTTGAGTTTTATTTTGAATTTTACAGTGTGCAAAACTTTAAATCGTTTTCCCCACATCTCACGTTTTCAAAGTCGGTGTCCATCATAACTTCAAAACTACTGCACCGATTCTTTTAAAATTTTGAATACTATTTCTGTACATAATTTACGAGGTAACGCTGTCGAGTTTTTTTCAAATTTGTTATTAATTTTTATTTTTTAATAAGAAATTAGTCGATATTTTTCGCAAAAAATCACGTTTTTCCCTTCAAAGTGTTCCAAAAAATTGAAATTTCAAAAAACCCTCCCAGCGTTACCTGGGAAAACCTATTATCTAACGAATGAACTTTGATTTTTTGATTTCAGATGATTTAGCACCAAGTTATGATGGACACCGCAATTCTACTTTTTTCCGAGACACGTCCGAATAATTGCTGCCATTGCCGTATTTCTTAATATTTCGTCTTGAAAATTTTACACAATATTCTTCAAAGATCATACTTTAATGTACTATTGGTTTTAATAAAGAGATTTTAACTGTGTCGTCACAAAAAATTCACAAGAACATGCCTTTTTTTGTACGAATTAACCTTACCCCCCCCCCCCCCTTAATATAACATAGTGAACGGAATTTCACACGACAGGCGACTTTAATAGTAATTCACTGCACGACATATTTCTATTCGTGAATCCATATGAGCTTCCAGTGCTCCCCTTTCATCGTATACAATCCACGCTATCGTTCTCATTCATCTCCCATCAACTTGTTTTATTCCCTTCATATTTTCATCCCCATCCTTATTGATTCCGGCGATTTAAGTCGGCAACTTTAAGAGAGAGTGAGCGAGAGCGAATTGATTCAGGGGTGGAGTACAGGGAGTAGTAAAAAAATGGCGCCCCTTGAATAAATTGAAAAAAAAGCTTTATTTATTTATTTATTTATTAGAGACACTACCAGGATAATGGGTACATGATACTCTAATAATAAAACATTATAAATGAAGACTATGCCCATTATCCCAATTACAAGTGTCTTCGGCACGCTCTAGTAACATGTATTTTTGCATTTAAGTATATTTTACGTGTACATTTATGTGTATTGTACATTTAGTGTTTGAATGTAGTGCGATTAGTATTTAATAAATAGTTGATTTAACGGATCCATAGGTTCAGGTCATCGTTTAGAAAATGGATGTTGTGTATGAGTGAGTTTTTGAACGATGATAAGGTATCTGCAATTAAAAAAGATGTGTATAGGAAAATGTGCGCCTTTTTCGAGATGGTAAAGTAATAATAGTTCATGCGAAAATTAATTCCACGATAGTGTACTTCATTTCATGGATCAGTTAGTGTGCGTCCGCCTGGCGAAGATACAAAGTTTTTTTAAATATGTTTCACTTTCTCATCAAATAGCACACACATCAAACACAATCCTCAATCATACATTCCCAATACACGCTTCTTTGCAAAAAAAAAATGGAGGCTTTTATAAATGCAACGCTGCGCCAAAGAGCGCATTTTGCGGTACGCGAAAGTCGTCTCCGACTCACACGAAATTCAAACATTAGAGATCATTTTCGCGCACAGGACTGATGCGACAATTTGACTTCCTCACCTGTCTTGTTGGCACTCATCCCGCTCGAGCTGGCGGCTCCTGGAGGCGCCAACAGAGGGCAGCGCGCGGTCAGCAAATTTAGCGGAGACGCGAACCGCCAGAGCCGATCCCGGGTGAGGAGAGCAATTCGATAATGAAGAAGTGATTAGTAAATTAGTAAACTGGCTGTGCAAAGATTTGTCAGCTTGAAATAAAATGTATGAACATTTGAAAGGAAACTTTGTAGGAAATTGGAAGGAAACTTTGTAGGTAAATGTTAAAGGAAACTTTATAGGCTAATTTGAAATTAAACATTACATCTAAGGAGTTGAATTCATAATCTCGGTAGAGGTTAACGGTATTTATGATAAGTACATATCGTCTCTTTAGAGGGGTAAAACTCAGTAAGTGACATTGGGGTAGTTTTGAGACGATAAATTTTTAACATTCAATATGATTTAAAATTATTGAATGTTCAAATTGTGAATTTTTCCACTAAATAACTATAAATAGTTCACTTGCTGATTTTTACCCGAAATAGAGATGGAAAAAATATGAATGTCTGTATGGAAGCGACCATAAACTATAAGGTTCCATTTTGAACTATTTGGACCCCCCCCCCCTTCCACAATGTAGCCCTATTTTTTCCTATTAATTCCAGAAGAAATATTGTGCTGTGCTATTAATATTAATATTGGGTCATGGTTGCTTGAACATTTTAGACTCTTAACATAGGCCGGAATCTACCGGCCGAATTTCTGCTGCTAGCTCTGGTACACCCCGTATAATATAAATCATACGTAGGTATATCATATCGTTCTTTCGAAGAGGCGTATGTGAGGTTAATACAAACATTTGATGACACAACGTGTCACACAATACGCGGCATATATAAAAATTGATGAATACAAAATCTGCTACACTTTTCGAGATTATTTAATTATTGATAAAATATTTTATTTTTCTTTGTTTGCCGTTTTCTTTGTTTTTCCTCACATATTATGTGTACATCATGTCTTAAGGTACAGATACACATGCCACTTAGTGGCATGCTCATAAATCAACCGGCGGTTTTAACTCTTAAAAGACTGTGCTAAAAAAAAACTTTGGGGACGGTGGAGTAACACAGCGTTACCTGATTAAAAATCGGCATAGTTTTTAATATGTGATAAAATGTCCATATATACAATACAGATAAGACTTTTTAAAGGTCCCTTTATATAATTATGTAAGGTAAATATACATATTTGCATTATTTTAGTAAATTATTATAAAATCATGGCAAATCGAATTTGCGTACGCTTCCGCTGACGTTTCAATAGCAACTGAATACAACGACGCGGTCGCCTGCTCGCTTCAGTCACATGCACTCCGTCTTTGTCTAGCACGTGTTACCCGACTCTATCGTACTCTTTCTATATTGTTTTTTCTTTCGCCGAAACCCAAGCAACCGCCATCTCTGTCCTACATGAAATGTATGGTATTGTCGTGCTCTTTCTTGCTCGATTTAACTGCGATGCACAATATACTGCTCTCTCTTACACACTGGCCGAAAATACGAGAGTAATGAATAAATATTTTTTAATTAAAAAAATCCGTACATTCATAACAGTTTAATTTAGTAATTTTGGTGTGAAAATGTCTATTTGATGATTACAAAAAATCTTTTACACACTGGCCGAAAATACGAGAGTAATGAATAAATATTTTTTAATTAAAAAATCTGTACATTCCTAACAGTTTAATTTAGTAATTTTGGTGTGAAAATGTCTATTCGATGATTACAAAAAATGTGACATTTTAGTTTTCGTAAATAAGGTAGATATTTCATATTTTGTATGACAGGTAGACCTACGTTACATTACCGACACATAGGAGTT
>JADDOH010009002.1:0-15920 GCA_016648135.1 Agrypnia vestita | reverse complement strand
GTATCATCATCATCATTAGCGGTGTTTCGGCTATATATAGTCAGTAGACGTTACGATAGTATCATCATCATCATCATCATCATTAGCGGCGGTTCAGCTAAATATCATCAGGTGACGTTTCGATAGTGACAACATCATCTTCATCAGTGATGGCAGGGTTCCAGTTACACATCAGTCGGAGATAATTAGGCAGATCCCATCATCATCGATGGCAGGATTCTAGCTGTACACCATTTGGAGAAAATACACCGACATCCCTGGCCAGGGGCTAGGCATATCCCTACTGTCCAGATCCACCTTTCCATCTACTAATACGAGGGGTCATGGCCTCGTGAAACCACATGGCAACCAACCATTACAAGTATTTATTTATGTATTGTATATGTATGTATATTATATTTTATTAGTATGTATCTATTCGTATGTAGTGTATGAGGGGGCTCTTCACGGGTGGCACAACACCCGTTCGGATGTCTTCCCTCGTCTGGAATGGATTGAACGTATTGATGCATACCAGATTATAATAAGTACTACCTGGGAGGGTGATTGCAGTCACTGTAGTGTCGCGAATGGCCAATGGTCTGTAGTTGCTCACAGGCGAGGGTTGGGGAGCCTAGGAAACTCCCCCTCCCCACTCGCATATTTTTGACTTGACAGGTGGCCCGGGACCATCTTTACAGTAGCTTCAGTATATATACCGTAGTTTAACTTAGTTTAACCTGGAGGAGTTGGAATTCGGGGGGCAAACTGGCTCTGAGCCCGGACGCCAGACACTGACGCGAGGGATGGTGCGGTACTTTGCACAGAAGAGGCCCAACATGAAAAGGCGCATCCAGGCTCAGGTCAACGTATCCGGAACTCGTGTCGGGAGAAGGAAGATGGGATCAGTCACCGATGAGCCTTTGGGTACGGAGGGGCCGAATTTAAAGCAACCACATTTTCCGCGTACACATACATTTACACATACCTTCTACAAACCCCTTATCCATTAGAACCCAACGTACCACTAGAATGAGACATAGGGCCAGATACAGGTGACGGAACTTAGGCCGGCTAGTAAATAAACGTAACAATGTAATTGATATAAAGATAATGCAGAGTAAATATAAAAGATCGTAAGGAATAAGCACAGCGAGATAACGGCGGAAGATAAAATTATTAATCAGCGAGGGCGTCGAAGACGGAATCATCCATAGGAGCGGCTACGAAGGACTCGAGGGCTTTCAGGGGATCTATGTACTCTATATGTGCATGCGCATGTGATAACGGCACGTCACTAACCTTTCCAGTGGATGGCGGTCGATCCCATACAGGTAGGACAATGGGGGATCGAGCGGAGAGGGCGTGGGAGCAGAGGATCGCGCACTCTGGAAGCGCAGCTACACCAGATGCAGTGGTTTCAGTCCGTAGGAATGATAGGTAAATAATATAGGGCCACGGAACATAGTATGTTTAGCAATTGCACCGTAGGGCTTAATTGACGTGCTAGGTAGTTTTGTTTGCGTTTTCCATGAACATTCACGAACTTCATACCCCAGTATTTAATTTAAGAAAAGCTTGCGTTAGGGTTACCACTAAACCAATTCATCCCCTATAGTTCGAAACAAAAAATTACACAACGTGAACTGGGGAGGTCTTGAATAAAGCGAGGGTGTTTGGAAATACTACGTTAAAAGCCGTAGAGCCTTCACCCGACGTAGATAGATAGCTTGTTTGCCTCTAACAAGGCGTAAACTCAGTTAGGAGTAGGATCGAGCTGAAAGGCGAAGAAGAGGACCCATCACAGACGGAGACCACCAGGCCACGCGGTGAAGCAGGCAATGTCTACTGAGCTTAATCGACAGTCATCCAGAGGAAGATCAAATAATTCCTGGATGACTCAATGCTCCAAAATACGAGTACTACAGAGAAACGGTCTGGATGAAAGCGATACCCAGAACCAAAGGAGACATAGCCTGAGAACGAGAAGAGGGGACCCCAACAGCCTACCTAGGCAATGAGTTGGGACAGTGCAAGAAAGAAGAGATCCCTTTTTTTTAACTACAAATCATTTTTATTGTAAACAACATATTTCAGTAGCGATGCTCTCTTCTTCAGTTAGAAGTTAGAAGGCAATTCAAAGGAGGTATGGTTATAAATTAAATATTATTAGTACAACGTCATAACAATGGAAACAAGTTTAAGAAAGGACTATTTAAAAAGAAGTAATTATTTACTACGTACTCAATGTGCAATCACCATAGAAAGCGAAATCCAGCGGCGTATGTTGCTAACGCGTGTGTGATTCCAGCGATAGTAAATCAAAAGTACCTACCGTTAAGCAAGAAGTTTTCTAGTGCGAACCAGAGCGATTTCAGTAACGAGAATGAGTATACGAGAAACAAGTTATTCATAGTTTAATTTGCTTCCCACAAGCTCGCCCCCGTGACAATATTTAAATTAATTAATTCAAATTTAATTAAGTTGTAATTTTGTCTGCACTGATTAAATTAGTAGAGATTTATTGGAATGAATCAATTTTTCTGCTGAATAACCTGGCGAGTTTGTCACTGTAATTTGTCACAAGGTCAATGGTCAACATTCAATTACTCAAATCTATACATTTCAACACAACGTACGATTCACATGGCGAATAATAGCGCAATTGACGGGAAATGATTAGTTCGGATGTCATTAACAATTCATTCAAGCTTGCAGCAATGAAAACATCATAATCGTAACTACATTAGTATAAAGTTAGAATAATTTCAACAAAATATTATTATCACGAGATGTGGCTTTGAAAGGCAAATGAAAAGGATAAAACAATTTAAAGTTTTATTTATTACGCAAAACGTTACAGGACACGAGTTAAATCAAAGCACCGTTCTTAATTTTATAGTCACTAAAAATATCGCTTAGATCACTTTCTAGTGAATTCCGCTTAATATTCGTACGTAGAAAAATTTCTTGCCCTGCTAGAATCTTCCTTTATTCATTATCTTTCAAACATATGCTGGTCACGCTGTCGCGTTGATTAAACGTCTCGAATGACTGTCTCCCGTCGTGTATTTATAGGTAAATTTTTCCAGACTTTTCGAGAGATTTGTTCTAGACGTTTCCATAGTATGGTTGTCAGTGTAACATTCCATCACATGAAAAAACTGATTTACTACGTTTCGTCCCTTTGGTCATTAATCGAAATTTTATACGGCCGTAAATCGAATCGAACATAATAATTTCGTTGTCTGTCCGTCTGTCCCTCCGTCTGTCTGTCCATGTATTAGTCCGTTATTTCGTTCGAATTCACGGCTCAATAAAAACAAATTAAACAGTCGGAAAGGGGGCTTGAACCCCGGGCCACCAAACCCGAACAGGCCGCTTCACGCATGTTGCTACGGTCACCTCTCTGTAGATCGCCAAAAATGTACTACGAATGTACCTATACAGCGCAAACCAATGTTCCGTCATTTTTGACGGGTACCAGCTAATATGTCAGTTAATAAGCTAATGGGAGAATTGTGTTTTACTTAGTAAATGTGCAAATACTTATTACTAACTTTTTTTTTGAGATGAATACAATATCTTTTAATGTAATTAACACATTCGCTGAGATATTTTTCCCCTCTAATGACCAATATAATTCTTCCTACTGCGCTACTCGAATAGGTTAGCAAAATTCTGTATAAAGGTTGGTTTTAAACAACTCTTCTCGAAACTATAGTAAGTATTGACAAATATAGTTCAATAACAATTTTTATTAAAAAGTTTAATTTAGTGTATATTAAAATAATGGTGATGCTTACTTAATTAACCAATGTGGTAACTCAACAAATATTACAAAACTTAAATAATGCGTAAATTTTTATGTATGCAGCAATGTTAGCCTAACAAATCATCAATCTAATGGTTGACATTTCTACTTAATTTATATTCTGAGAATTCATATTTGGGAGTTTTCTCATCTACGGAAACCAACAAGCGTGTTGTAACTTTCCCATATAAACGACAATGAAATGCGCCTAGAATCAGATCGTATCTGAAGTCTAAACTAGAAATAACTAACTGTTATCAAAACCGTTATTTTAACCGGATACACAATAACTGTTATTTGAAATTTTGTTTGATTGTTCGTTAGGTAAACAGAGCTGCCTTAGAACAAGAACAAACCTAGGTGAACGAATTTTACAGTATTTGGTTATCGAGTGTCGGGTGTTAAATGAGTGTAAAGATAAAAATAACATCAATATACTAAGAAACCGATCGTGTGCATTTGTTCTATCTTCTTCTTTCATATATATATATATATATATATATATATATAATTTTTCAAATAATTTGGAAAAACAAGGAACAAAAGACATTTCATTCGAATTTTTTGCCAGTTATACAGCACCCTGATGATGGAATGGTAATTTCTGAAACATGTTGGTGAAAAAAAAATCACATAAAAGTAGATATATACAAATAAAATAATCAATATTTTTTATATTTGTTCAGAAAACCAACAGCTAACAATAATTAAGTAAATAAAAAAGTATAGGAAACATATAAGCCAATTATAGGTTTTCACTGGTAGTCAATATTTTAATTCAGCTGGTTATTTTTATAGTTTATCCATGTATTTTATTTCTTTCTATTCATTTTTTTTTACAATTCTTTTAATTCAATTTTTTATACATATTTTTTCCAACTGGCAACTTGTTTTGTGTGTCCATTTGAAAGATGCTGTTTCGATATGAGCTGTAAAACTACTGTTTTTATTTTTCCTTTTTTTCTTTCATCCTGCATGTTACTTTTATATTTTTACATGTTTATAAATATTTTTTTAATGGTTTGAACTGTGCCTCCTTGCTTGTAAATAAAATGTTAGGTATTGATCAAAGGTGATAAAATTGAATATCAAAGGCTATCTACCTCGGAAAAGATAATTGTATATATTATTTAGAGGTACATTAGTGGTTAAGAGGCCTGCTACATACTTTCTTATAATTATATGTATGTATGTGTATTAATAAAGCATTTAATTGTGATGTGTGCAATAAACGCCAACTTATGGCCAATGAAATGAAAAGAAATAGTGTTTGTAACTGATTTATCACCACTGTAATTATGTAACTGGTTAAAATAACTATTTTGACCATCACTGTTACCCAATTATTAATTGCGACCATTCTGCAAAATCTCGCTTTCTGGCATGAACCTACTATCAACATGGCACAAAAATTCCAATATTAGAAATAAAATTGACTACCTATATCTGTTGAAGAATTTCAACAACAATATTGAAGAGGATTCTTAAACAACGGGCCGATTTGTTTTATAAACACAGTGTTTTAAAAAAATGTTTATTAACATATTTTTACTGAGAAATCCATGTATGTGTGTAATACACAAAACATTTAACATTTTGCATCCAGTTTCTTGCTTTAGACACCGTTGTAACCATTTTCAAAGTACAAATTTTGCATCACTTTTAAAAATGTCAAAAATATAATAAGTTTTAACAAATTCATGTCTTTATTTCATTTTAAAAAAATATAGCGAGTACAAACAGTACTCTCATGGTTGTATTAATTAATATCTATGTTATGTGTACAGTTAAGTGGAAACGAAGGATGGAATGAAATTTCCTTATTATTAATTGTAACATTCTAAAATTGTATTGATTAGAAAATGGATAGGCACTAAGCATTGTACTTTATGTGTGTAAATACTAGGTAACTATCTGTATTTTTTCAAATTGAAATTTTAGATACTTCTTTCTTTCTTCTCTGTATGCCTTATTTATTTGAATAATTCTTGCTTTATACCTTATTTCATTATATATCCTACCTATTATGTACCTGCATGCAATAATCTCTATTTATATGTTTATCCATTTCCTCTCATATTTCAATATATGTATGTATACTAATATGTAATGTGTGGGACTGCACTAATCTCCCTACATACTGGAATAAGTTTTTTTTAAAGAGAAATGTGAACACGGAATACTTGTCACATCAATATTCTTACTATGTATTTTCAAAGTATTGTCTGTGTGTCCGTCCGTAGGTCCGCCCGTCCATCTGTCTATCCGTCTTCCCCGTAACTTCATGTAATGTCCGTAACATATTTATAGCAATTTTTTACGTTTTTTTTTTCTTTATGGTCAATTTTTTTTCTTTTCTTTTTTATATAAATAAATAAATACTTATTCCTTGGGAACCGACATGTAAAAGTACCGTCATTTTCGACCGGTTATATTTAGTTATTATTATTATAATAAGATAGGTAACTAACCAGGTACTGAATTTACAAATAAATTTTTTACCTACATATGTGAGAGCTCTATGTGAATTTTTAATAATTGTCAAACGCGTTAAATTATGTAAGATATTAAGTTTATGAGTAATAAATAAAATGTTTGTTCACCACGGTATGACGTATATTTTCTAGTGATGATGTTACTTCAAAGGGAGGGAGCGCTTTGTTTGAAATTCATGAAGTAATTTCGCATCATAAAGTTTCAAACTCAGCTGGATAAAATAAAATGAAACTTAGACTTTAGACCCACTTTAGACCCCTCCCTCTCTCACTCTCTCTTCCTCGTAGATTCCTGATATGTATGTAGGCTAGTTAGTGCACGCTTGTCCTTGACAAGATTAACACGCATGTGATAAATATTGATGAAAAGTAAACAATACTATGCTTGAGGTGTATTGTGTTGTGAACATAGTAGTGTAGTGTTGGTCCTGACAAAGAGACGGATACGTCTCGAAACCGGTAGACCTAAAATCTGGTAGTGGTTTATACAAATTTAACTAACACTTTGTTATAATGTCTAACGACAAAGTTAATGCTTTAAATATTAAAAATGTTAATAATATAACATTAAACGATTGTTTAATATTCATAAGTAGAGTCACGATTATCCTTGTTATTGTTTCATATGTAAATCAGATCCATTAAAAGTACAAATACATAGACAATGATAAATGTAAAAAAATTACGTGTGTGTACCCTCGTCAGGAACATCACGGTCATTCTGTGAACTAGTGATGGTTAAACCGTTATTTTTACCGGTTATTTTCGGTACAGTTATTTGGGATTAGAATCTGATTGTATTGATGATTGATAAATTAGAATTGCATAAAATCCGTTACCAATCATCGACGCAATCAGGTACAAATCTCAAATAACGGTTAATGTGTCACCAGTAAAAATACCATCACTATTCTGAACGCTCCCTTTTTAATTTTAATTTTCAATTTATTGAGACCATGTCTAAATGTAAAAGAGTTTTTTTTACTCCCTTTATACTAACTCGTGGCGTCTGTTTGTCTTCTTGTCTGCCGAAAAAATTTTTGGATCCATTTTAAACCTTTTTCCCGTGATCCAATCGAGCTGAAACTTTGCAAGCAGACTCGTGGTGACGATCAAAGAGATCTATCAAATTTTCGTTAAAAAAATTAATAAATTTTTGGATTTTTCAAATTTTTAATGGTTTTTTCATACAACTTATTAAGTTGTATGAAAATATTTCAACGCGTCTGGTAGACGCGAAACCTGATTTTAGTATAATTTTGGATTTTTGGAATTTTTTTATTACTCCCTTTCGTAGTGTCGCCCGACCGAAGCCCAACGCGTAGGTTAAGCCAAAAAAAAATGTTTCAACTAGTAAATGAGAAAGGGAGTATAATAAAAACTTGGTTTTTATGGGTTACTTTCTTACTATAAAACAACAAAAGCTTGATTTAATTGAGGAAAATTTAAATGGTTCATTGGTGAAGTCGAATAAATGAGAAAAATGCTAGTGGACGAATGGTGCGAGATGTTTTACATGTTAATTGTACTTTCGTATGCGTATTTTTTAGAATTTTGAGTTTTTTATCCGATCATTCTTTTCCCTACTACTAATATAATTAGATCTTAACTGTATATTTTTAAGCAAATCATCTTATTTGTTTGTTTTAAAGCAAAACAATGTAATCATAGTGAACACAATATTATCTAATCTCTCCAAAAATATTTCCTGAGAAACTTAGATATAATACTACAGCATTGTTATTAATCAATTGATAAATTTCGAAAAATGAGTACTAATTAAATTGTAAAATGGGTTAGTCACTTTTTCCCCTCTTCGCCAAAGTTCATTTTCTGAAACCGGCTCAAAGATTTTTCCAAATTTTCCTTTCAGAAACGTGAAATACAAGCACAGTTTACTCAGTCGGTACCCACGCCTCGGACGCATTTGTATGCACTAGTCTGTCGTGGCGAAAAATGGGTGGCGAAAGGGTAGGGCCGATATGGGAGCTATTGCTGATAGAACGGCCCTGGGTGTGTGGTACACTAGTCTGATAAATAATAAAAAAATTATGAACTAGTATATTATGAGTTAATTTTTTTAGTTATAATTAATAAATATCTTTAATAACGTCGTAACCAATGAGTTTACCTAGTTCAGAGTGTATATTATTTTTGATAAATTTAAAATAACCTCCTTGCGTGATTTTATACCATTGTGCATTCTAGTATTCTTGTAGTGTGGTTGTGAACAGCTTCGTCTGAAATAGTTTTAATATTTCACGTCCAAATGATGCGTGTACCAACTACATGCTGACTAAAATATCATTGTAATAATAACAATATTCATGTAGGTATCTAGCTTATAGTTTAAATGTAAAATATTGTAACGACCCGGTGGAATTAGAAGAAATCACACACTATCGAAATCTCTCGAAATGACTGGGCTATTCTCGTGAGTTCTCGAACCATCGCGACGCGACATTTGTCTATAAAAAGGATCGGCCAAGTACTGGGCAACAATCATTTTTTGGCATTTGACAAGTACGACAGAGAAACGTGACATTACCAGCGATAAACCGTAGCGAGCCAGCGTGTTTAAACTGAATGAGTATATTCGGCTAATGCTGACCTTTAAGTAACGTGCATATGAGGTACAAGTTATTCAGAAGTGATAAAAATGCAGCTAAGACTCTATGACGAATTACGAAATTGGATAAAAAGTGTGTGAATTATTCCAGAAATATTACGTGACTGTTAATTTAACAGGGATCCAGTTAAGTTGGTGTCTAGTGACTTTTTGTGAAACTAATTACGATTTTTTTTTTCATTTCCCTCTCACAGCCTCGTTCCGCGATAATATGCATAGTGAGTGATTTTTGTTACGATTTTTACCACCTGCATCATATCTTCTGTAATTGAATAGAAACATTTCGTGACAATAATTTTATTGTTGTACTGTCATGCATGGGTTCCTAATTCTCGTTTTTGTGTTAAATAAAAAAATAAATAGTTTGTTTATAAATTTTATGGGGTCCAAAATTCATTAAATTTTCTTTAAAAAAATAAATTAACTATACCAAATATGAGTGAAAAATATAACATATTATATTGTCTTTTTAGTGAGCGAGTCAACACGCACCAGTTTACGCCAATATATCGGTGGCGTCAGACACGGTTCATTGCGCGCTAAAATCATATTTATTTTGCGCGAAATGAACTGTCAAATTAATATGGAGCGAATCATGTTCTAAAGAAAACATGAAATGTAACACTGCACGTTTTTAATTAAGTGGGTGTCTTAAATATAATTAATTTATTGATAATGGTTATCGTACATTTATTTATCTTTTAATTAAAATTCACAAAAAACAAATAAATTACTTCTTCGAAACGAGCATAATGATTTTGTGGTGAAATTAATATAATTAAAAAGAATGTGCTTTGTTATCTCAAAAAAAATATTTAAAAATTAAGGAACAACTAAGGTGTTTATGTTGCAATAATTATTCCGAATTTCTAACCGTCTTTTGGAAACGAATCATTCTTATTATACTTAAAAGAGTCTTTATATACAAATCATACAGGATTACAGACGGATAAATTGGAAATTTTAGAAATAGAAAATAAATAGTCATCTTTTAAATTTGTTTTCATATTAGTACCTACCTAATTATTAATTAATTTCCCATATTTTCTATTAATATCAACATGTTTCAGGGTCTATTTGACCCTGTTGAATATGTTGATATTTTCAATAAATAAGGGGTGAAAACAATGTACATTCTTATTAATTATACAAAAAATACATTTAAAATATTTTAATTGAAAACATAAATGATAAATACCTAACTTTGATATTTAAAAAAAGAAATTTAATACATTCTAGATAAAATGATCCGCACAATTATTATATAAACAATATACGTGTGTTTCAATATTAATTACTGATATGTCTCTACAAATTATCGTATTTTTATGTAACTTGTGGGTTATTTTTAAACACAAAATAAAATTCATTGAACATGTGATGTTTTAACGTCATCATTGAATAGATCATAAATGTATTTTTTAAAAAGATTTTATGTTACGGTTGATAGTTATTGGTATCGATTGTTCTAGGGATCAGAAGTCCAATAGTCGACATGTTATTAATGGAAACGTTTCCTTGCTAAATATAACCGCACAGTTCTATAATCACGCATATTTTGCGTGTTAAATTGACAACAATATTCAAGAAAGTTGCAATTTTTTCAGAACAAAGTTCTGTGAAATTTAAAACCAAATTAATTAATGCAGATGCATAACATGCAGAAAAATCAAATCCACGAAAAAATATTTGGCTGCTACCGGGATTCGAACCATGGATCTTCTCCTTTCCGGGGCAGGCGCGTTCTCTAACTACTCTAGAGCGGCCTTGTATATTTTTCTTTTTTTATATGTCTTTCTAATTGATCAATTAATTTTGTTCTTAATTTCACAGAAGTTTGTTCTGAAAAAATTGCAACTTTACAATAAGAATGTGTTCTTGAATACAATGCATATGCGTTGTTATCAAATGTGTCCAAAAATATTAAATGAATTAAACGGTTAATTCTGGCGTTCTCTAGCGGCAAAAACACAAATTAATTTGTGCCTACCGTACCAGAAAAAGTGGATTGCTCTAAAAATGGATAATAAATGTTAATCAATTAATAAATGAGACTTGCAGATAAGGTCGATTTACTCACGGAAATATACAAGGCCGCTGTAGCGTAATAGGAGAATGCGCCTGCCCCAGAAAGGAGGATATCCGTGGTTCGAATCCCGGTAGGAGCTAAATATTTTTTCATGGATCTGATTTTTCTGTATGTCTTTCTAATTGATTAATTAATTTGGTATTAATGTCTTATCTTTACAATGCAAGAATATGAAAATACATATATTTTAAGTATTTATTATGTTTATTAGATATTTCAAACGAGTTGATCTGATGGATGAGGTTTTGATGACGTTTTCGTCTATAAGATATATCATAAAGAAATTATACTTAGCTATCGTTGCTCACCGGTGTTTTTTAGAAATTCGAGCTATTGATTTATATTGTTTTTTTTTTGCTGCGTATATAATGACATTGACTAAGTACTGATTATTAGGTAGTCAGTATCTAATTATATATTTGTAATTATTAAATCATTTTATCACACAATTAAATCATGTACCTATTTATATATTTAAATTTAGTCTAGACCTATCGATGAGAAGTTCCGTTAATCTCAAAATTTGAGTAGTAAAATATATAGGTAATAGAATATTTCATTAAACTCAAGTTAAACAAAACTTAGTTATATTCCTTTCATTTTAGTAATCAGCATGAATAACCTTTACGATGCTAATTTCATAAAAAAAAGAGCATGCATTGAGAAAATTGAAGCATGACATTTAAGCAAATATATATTTTGAAAAAAAATCCAAATATAATATAGGTATATCTCGTAATATTCCTGTCACAATTATTATCATATTAATATAATTAATAAGAATATAATTTGTTTTCACCACTTATTTCATAATTTAATGAAATAATTTAATTGAAGACAAAGTAGACACCTATATTCTTGTAAATTATATTAATAATTTCAATACAAAATCATTTTCATATTATTCAGATTTTAATATATCATAATATTCTGTCACACAAATATTTTATAAAGATATTTTTACAAAATGTATGTTTACAACCAAGTCATGCTTCAATTGTCTCACTGAATGCATCTGTTCAATAATAAAAAAAAAAGTAATAATTTAAAATTCACTGACCGTTGATGTCACGTTTGTCCGTTGGATAAATGTGGACACCAATGAATATTTACAATTGAATGTTTACTGTTTGTCTAATTTTTTAGAATAAATACTTAATGGTATCCACGAGAATGGATAAATTTTAATTTTAAAAACGTGTCATGTACACGGTCGTGTAACTATAATCTCGAGCGGTGATCTCTGAGTTAAACTCCAGCTTTAACACGTGTACGAGTATATGGCACATATTTCGAATAAATCTTCGAGACTCTCATCACGTGTCATTGTGTCTCGTTAAGTTAGAGTAATAGATCCAGTAAGAGTAATTAGTTTCCACCAACCAGGAAAAGAAGTTTTCCTAAAATTCTATGCTTTTATTCTATGCTATTACTGCTATGCCATTACTGAAGATTAAACAACTGGCACTAAATTCTTAGAAAACAAGATAGAATGCCTATTTTGTAAATTTATGAGCAAATTATACTTAATTATCCATATTTGAAATTGATATTTTCAGATTTAATTATCATAATAACAGAATAGAATAACACGAAAGAAAAAAGTTTAAATAAAAAATTGTCTAATATACGGAGATGTAAAAATGTGTGATAAGGTGCCAGAAAATATTAAAAATGTAAATAAACTGGATGAATTAAAAAATATATGCTAGAATTATTGTAAAAATAGTATGGTTTTGTAGATTATAGAATGTTTATTATAGATTGTACATTTTTATTTTATAGATTATAGGGTTTTAAAGATTATGTTTATGTAAATACGCATTGATAAGAAAAAATGGAATGTACTAAAAAGTCAGATTCACATAAAATGTAAAAAATTAGTAAATATATGATACGTCATATGAACTAACTTAAGAAATAAAAACAAAAAAATCATCTGCCTTTAGTTACGATTCTTGGCAAGTTTTGACCGTTCCAGAAAACTATTCCAGGTATTCTTACCTGTAGGTAACATCAGGTGTGGTGAAGATGTAGTTGCTGGCGTGCACTGCACACAGCATCACCGGGATGAAGGTCCACAGGAAATGTTTAATTTGGTATTTTCCCACGTGGCCTAAATCTTGAATTATCCCATCTAAATCCACTTCCGCTGCCTTCATTTTGTTCAATTTATACTCGACACTAGTAACACTCGAAATTGTTAATAAATTAATTAAAAGCACACGTTAATTTCACTGTGAAATATTGCAGAAACTAGTGCAATTTAAAAATATTATTAGTTAGTTTTAACATATATTTTCAGAATCTGTAATTTTTAAGCAAATTTGAAGCTTTCAACAGATCTGTATAAATACATGTAGAACTAGTTTTTTAAATTATAAATACAATTGTACAAATTATTTTGTTTCACAATATATCACTTTATATTAATTTGGATGAAAATCACAACTTTCAATCAGATAAATCGATTAAATGACTCGATTATGACTGATTGAAACAATTTATTTATGTTAAAAAATTAATCGATGTTTCATATGCATCGATGAGTGATATATTGCGCTGCCGCTGCTCGACTGTCCTGATGGTGGAATTGTACCCCAGTAGTATAGACGAAGATACTAATGATTTACATTGACAAGAGATAACACTACAGAACCCAACCACAGCACTGCAGTGACACCTCGTATCCGCGTTCAGACGGAACAGTTTCGCAACGATTGCGGACTTCCAAAATGGTTTTGCAATTGGAGTTATTTAGAAATAATACCAGGCATGTCTAAACTTAACGTGCATAATTAAATTGCGGTGTTTGTTTTCTTGATGAAAATTTCTTGAATATGAACAAGTTTTAAGAATTTGAAACCTAGTAATTAACCTATATCAATACTTACTCTGTTAGTCGAAGAGCTCATAAATTAACATTATGGTATATTTATCTACTTCTACAGCTCAAACTGATTTTTTTCACGACCCGACAAAAGGTCCTCAGCAAAAAGCTTAAGTTAACAAAAGATCCACACGACATTGGTCCAACGGTATAGCAAAATTTCAAAATGTTTTTTTTATGAAAGAGTTTTAAAATAAAATAATGGTGACGATATCACTGAATCGCAAATTATAACAAAAAATGTACTTATTCAGTTAAGTTTTGCACTCACAGATAAATCACTCCGAAGGAACAAAAATGTGAACTTCGTGACCGCCGGGTGGCGTGTTAATTATAGCTACACTGTGCCCCGTACTTGCACGCCCCTGCCCTTCATAGAGTCTCGACTGTCAAAGTCGCAATGTTTTTTTTAAATCGAGATACGTACACGGAATACGTGTCACATCAATATTCTTACTATTTTCAAATTAAGCTAAACGATTGTGCTATGAAAATAGGACTAACTTGCTGGTCTGGAGTGAGACACGAATCCGAGACCTTTGGATCACGAGGCGAGAGTCCTAACCACAAGACCAACAAGCTACTCCGCATTAGAATTTATTCTTTGTTTTATGTGTGTATCGATCATGAAACAATTCAATGGACTACTATTCAATGGTATTCAGTGGTACTTAACAGAATTCTTGACTATTGGTTTTTTTCATTTTTTAAATTTACTTTTTTTTGTGAAATTTGAATTTGATGGCTTCTACAGTATTCCATGAGTTCACGAAAAATACTACCGTTAAAAAGGCGTACCATCGAGTTAAGGAGCCGGTGGCCTTCTGTAATTCTTCCCAAGTATCCTTAAAAGAACATCTGTGTATACGGAGGTCTTCTTTGTGCGTGCCAAGCATATTTGTAGATCTAATTTATGAATCAACTTTAAATTTGGATAGCATATCCAGAGAAATAATAGCAAAAATATGAAGTTTTTTCCATGATACGTTTTGTAATTAAAATATCTATATTTTTGGTGGAAAATTTTAGGTAGGAAATCATGAAAAAAATTGCTTTTTTGTTGACAAAACGTATCATGTGCGTGCCAAGCATATTTCTAGATCTAATTGATGAATCAACTTTGAATTTGGATAGCATGTCCAGAGAAATAATAGCGAAAATATTATGAGATTTTTTCCATTATATGTTTTGTCAATAAAATATCTTTATTTTTGGTGGAAATTTTCATGAAAAATTTTTTCACAAAAAGTGCGAGTTTTTTCATGAAATCGTTTTGCTGTTCCAGCGTAACAGCCTTATACGCGACGTTGAGTATTTTTTTTAAAAAAATATTTTTGTTTCAAATTTTTATCATTAGTTCGCTAGCATGAATATAAAAATAAATAATTAAATATAAATAGATCAACTCGCATTTGTTTAATAAAATTAAAGACCTTAATTAATTACTAGGTGCCCGTTGCACGACTACGCGTGCAATTTAGCCTGGCGGCAGACTCATTGATAATTAAGTAACGAAGAAGAAGAAGACGGACTCACTGTTCGTTTAGTAACGAAGAAGAAGGTTGAAGGTAAACACTGCGCGCTGAGCTCCCCTTTCCGCTGACGTCCCGATCGCGAAGATCGGACTGCGCGTTCGGGTGTAAAGGCCGAAAAAATTAAAAACAAAATGTATCCGAAATGTTTGAAATGGCCGCGCAAAGGGCAAATGGCTGCGCGGTCGAAACGGTCGAAACCGGAGTGCCACCGCTGCGCTGCCGTGGCGACCGCTGCACGGCCGTGGCGACCGCTGCACGGCCGTGGCGACCTCTTTGCGGCCGATGCGACCGCCGCGCGGTCAAAACGAAGCGTCCACTGTGTCGCCGAAGAGTATTTTCACTGATTTGTCAGTTTTTAAATCATTGTGTGCCCAAAGAAGAAGGTAACCTTACCTAAGAATGTAGTAGCAATTTAACTTAATAAAATATTTTTTTCCAATTTTGCAGTACTAATGAGACATCTATTAAATTTTTTTATAACCTTTATTT
>JADDOH010009001.1:0-25956 GCA_016648135.1 Agrypnia vestita | reverse complement strand
ATAATATAATTTATATAATATAAATAATCATATATTTGTTTACGTTTGAATTAATCATGTATTTTTCACCATAACTGACCATAACATAAGGTTAACGAGAATGTAACAAGACTATTAAAAATTATATAATATAGAAAACACTTAAAAAAATGTAGCCATAACAAGTATTAACTTATTATTAAATAAGAAAACATCAACACGCAATAGTCTTCAGTATTGCATTTTTTTGATTATTGAAGTTGAGACTTTTGAGATCCCCTTCCTCTCCTACCGGGCCTCAAAAAATTTATCATTGTACCCTTCTCTTCAGACAAACTTTGGTTTTCTCTAGTTATTGTCAGGCTGATACTCTTTCTGAATACCTCCAGTGCCTTATTATATCCTCAAGTATATCTGCCTTCTTCCAAAGCGATTTTACATACCGTTAGGATGCGCTTTGCAGGGCGTACATCGGCATCGCGCAGGTCGCGTGAGGCATTTTCACTCACTCTAACGCTTCAGATTTCTGAAGTCAGGAAGTATATTTTGAAAAGCAATTATATGGAATTTCAGTATCTCGGATGACCAGCTGTATAGCGCGGCAGGGCTCGTAGGAGATACGTTTCCCCACTGGTAAGTCAATCATGCTGAATCCCAAGGTTTATTGCGTGGAGTCAAACTTAACTATAGCCTTTATATAGACCTTTACAAGTTCAGCCTTTTCCAATCCTTGACCGCTCATGTTGGCGTTTCAACACTTGAGGATCTGTGGACCAACATTCAGAAACATTAGTCTCTGGAGTTTTCTAAGGTGTGGTGCATCAATTTGGTGCGTTCGTTCCGTGCAACTTGTATAGTATCGATACCTCGTTATTATTATTTCTCAAACTATACATTTTTTCTAGGAAATTGCCCAGCTCGAGGAAAATTTGGACAAGAAAGTGTGAGTTATGACGGTTTATTTTATTTTACAATATTAAATGCCCCGATCTGTGAGGGGCTAGCTTGTCCATGGAGCTATCCAAGGGGCATATCTAGGCTAGCTTCGCTCTCAAACGAGAGAGAAAGGGTGATGTTGATGCTGTGTGTGTTTTGGTGGACCTTTAGCCTTACCTTATAGCTGTATCTATACTATGCTTTTGTTAAAAAATAATTGTAAATTACGAGTGTAATAGGAATTTGTATTATTCTCATTGTACTACCTTAAACATGCGTATTCGAATTTTTTAATTCATTATTTTTATTTATATATGTGGGGTGTAAAAGCAAAGGCAGCAACATCCAAAAATATGTTTGAATGCAGTCACTGATGATTACTAAATTTAAAATGCCCTGAATTCTAGATTTTATGTATCTATCTCTTCCAAAATCATGTTTCTTTTAAATTTATAGCCCATGTTTCCTATAAAATATCGAATTCGGTACATTATAAACTAGTAATCCGTAATGACTGCAACTGCTATGCTGAAATTGATAAACAATATATAAATGATACGTGGGGTATAAAAGTAAAGGCAGCAATATCCCAAAAAAAAAAAATAATGCAGTCATCGAGGATTACTAATTTATAATATACTGAATTCAAGATTTTATAGAAAACATAGCCTATAAATTTAAGAAAACATGGTTTTGGAAGGGACAGATACATAAAATCTAGAATTCAGTATATTTTAAATTAGTAATCCTCGGTGAGTGCACTCAAAACATTTTTTTGGATATTGCTGCCTTTGTTTTTATACCCCATAAGTAATTTAAGTTCGTTTTAACAAACAAAGTGAAAACAAAGATTCTACACAAAGAAGAGTTTGCGCGGCGCTTCCCTCGGGGACTCCCCTCCCGTTTAGAATTCCCCCCTTAAATCGGAAAAGAAAAATTATATCTCGGAATTTGTAGATATTTTTCGTTGTAGAAGCATACCCGAATTAAAAAAACACTTAGACTATATACCAATAGTATAAATTACGTTTTAATGGACTAAATTTTACTTATGTCTTATTCCTCATGTTGTAAACAATTCCCGTATATATTGATCATTTCTATTATTAAATTATTTTATACTGTTTAGACATTTTTCATTGGAGAAGTATACCCGAATTAAAGAAACACTTAATATACCAATAGAATAAATTACATTTTAATGGACTAAATTTTACTTGTGTCTTGTTCCTCATGTTGTTTATTCCCATATATATTGAACATTTATATTGTTAAATTACTTTATATTGTTTATTTTATATTTTTTTGACATTTACTGTTATTCCTTTATTATGTTATTCCCATATATATTGATCATTTCTATTGTTAAATAGTTTTATACTGTTTAATTATATTGTTTATTTTGTTACATTTCATATCTTTCATTTATCTCAAATATGTTTATTCATATTAATAATATATAAATTTTTAATTATTTACAGTGTTTTAATATTAGGTGTATAAAAATCTTATTAACTTTCATGTACTGTAAAAGCCCAGTAGGGCGTCGATTAATAATAAATAAATAAAATAATACCTGTGATGATTGAAGAAATGAGTCAGGACAATAAATGTGAGTATTAATCTGAGCCTGGAAGAGCGATACAGAATTCCCCGCCTGCCTTTCAGATCGGAGCTGAAGAGCAGCAGCGCCGCGAGACGTGAACTGGAGAAACAGCGGAGCTTGATAGAGCAGGTTAGTCAAGCCAAATTGGTATCATGTCATGTCATGCGGATTCTTTTAAAAATATAGAAATTTCAATTTTATAATTCAAGATTTTCTCTGAGGAAAATAATTTTTTGAAGCGATATTTTTGTATTCTAGTTTCATTGAATTTTCAAATAAAAAATTATGTGTGTGGTGTGTACAATATCAGTGCACTATAAGGGTTGATAATTTCTCACAGCTTCTGTAATATTAATCAATCGTCATTATTATAATTTTGCATAAAACTGAAATTCGATTACGAATTAGTAAGTTTTCCAATCAATAAAAATACTATCTCTCCGAGGGCCGCAGCTCTCGTGTCCATGAGTAGCCAACAACAACAAATGCACTAACCCGAAGATGTACATATTTTATGGAATTTAGTCACTAGTGTAATTGTCTCACGATTCTTGTGTTTTGTAGGAAAATGCCCGGCTGCAGGCAAGGTTGAGCGAGACAGAGTAAGTTTTTTAAATATTTTCAAACACTATCTGTCAATTCTGGCGCTTGTACGATAAAATAAAATCGATAAAATAAAATCTTCCGTATTGACTGATGCAACTGAAATAACACATTTAAACTGAAGTAAAATGTTGCGAAGGAACCTGGGAGTGGGCGAAGGGAACGAAGGGACGTGTTCGCAATCATGACCGGTGGTATATATTGGAAAAGGAGGATCTTGTGAGGGCACTCTAGGGTCAATATTCGCTTGTCCTCAGACGCGACGACCAGACAGCACCAGCCACGGTTTTGGAAAAACAATACAAATACAAATTTTAGCTTTTTCGTCTTTTCTTCTGCCAATTATCCAGCGATCTGTCCCTCTACCTGTCATTTTTTGTTTTGGTTCCACTGCTCACAGTTTCTTTCCGATAGCTTAAAATTTAGCAGAACAACTTACACGATGTTAAGAGAAGCACAACTAAAAGAAAGAGAACATTATTTGGAATGATTTAAACTGCACGGTAATAAAACAATAATTATAGCTTGAATATCATGATTCACTCAGCAAGCCTGCCTTAGGACGATTAGAAAGCTCCAGCTTGATTTGATGAATAATCGAATGATTTTCGTGAAATTTTTGATTTTTGAAATGTGATTTGACTTGTTTCAAAGTAGTCGGTGTAGTATTTCTACAGTACCTAACAATGATTAAAGTAGATTAAATAATCATAAAAATAAAATGTAAAATCAACAATATTTCTGCCTTCCTAATTTTTCTTTAATTTGTCCACCGTCGATCGGGTAATGGCATTGCTCCTTTTACTTTCAACTTCACATCCATCAGTGTTTGAGATTGATGAACCAAGGTCTCTGGACCTAAAATAAGATCTCCACAGCCTCCCAAGTGCCCATTAGGGTTTATCCGGTCTATTGTTAAGTTGCCTGTGTTTATGTGTTTAGTATTTTTCCTTTTGACGAAGAAACCCATTTCACTTCTGGTTCTTTCATTCTCTTCAATGTCGTCTACATTATTTGCAAACAAAGTTGAGCCTTCAGCTTATACAAGGATTACATATGCTTTCTCATATTATGTATTTTAAAATACTATTATTTTTATTTTTTACTTTAAATTAAAGGATAATATGCAACAAGGCAAAACTGTTCGGGACGGGCACAGAACAGATAGGACCCAGACAGGAGTATACAGGACTTACCTCCAGTTCCATTATCTTCGTTCGCGTTTCTAGGCTGGTCTTGTACAGGAATTTCTATGGTATTATAAGAACTTCCAACCTTTGTGGCTAGTGAAGAACTTGTAATATTCGTCTGCTTCACCACTAACGGCGCGCAGCGATTTGCTTCTTGTGAAATTCGACTCGATCGAAAAAGCTGAATGCGATCGAGAAATCAAAATGCAACTACTCATAACTCCCCGACCGCGCGCCGACTGAAGTATTTATTTATTTTATTTCAACGGTTAACACCTTTCATAGTAAAAAAGATCTCACACATAATTAAGTAACATAGTGTATCGACTCAATTTCACAGAGAATGGATGCAATTTGTGCATGCTCGATTGGTAGGTAAGCCTATTAGCCCAGGCAATGAAGGTTTTTTGTCGGAACAAATTAGAGACAAGCTGAATTTTTGCCAGTTATTAGAACCTAATTAGAGGAATATTTCCTCAAAAGTCCCCGCCCCTCCCCCTTGTGCTCTCTCCCCCACCCCCCCTTAAACATCAATTTTTCAAGACTTTTTATTATCGCTTATATCTCCCTCATTATTTAAGCAAAATTAATATTTTATTTATTAACAACCAATCCTTAAAAAAGATATCATAACATTTTTCTGTAAACATAATACTTTCGTGAGAATTCACTAAAATACTTAAATTTTCATTAAAATAACATTTCAAGCTTTTTAGATATGGCCCATATTCTGTTATTATTAAAGCAAATTTCATATTTATTTTATCTTTTTATTCCTTAACATCTATTCTTTAAAAAAGATTATTTAACATTTTTCGGTAAACATAATATTTTCATGAGAATTCACTAAAATACTTATAATTTTCATTAACAAAAAATTTCAAGCTTTTTAGTTATGGCCCATATTCTGTTATTATTTAAGAATAAATTATTTTTTTACCTTTTTATTCCTTATTTAATTATTTTCATGAGAATTCATTAATTAAAATTTAGTCAAAATAGTTAAAATTTTCATTAACAAAAATTCTGGTTTTTGAGTTACCGCTCATATTTTCGTTATCCCTTATTCAAATCTCTAAAACGAGGTCAAGTTTTAATCCTTATAATATCAGCGAAATAAAATAAGCTTGACATTTTTTCTAGACTTACTATTTTATTCGTAATTCCATGAATAATTTGGTTTTTTAATTTTTATGTTTAGAAAAACGTAATCTTAACTTACTAGTTATGCATGGGTCACTTTCGACCAACCCTTGTTTATGAAAGCGTCCGAGATTGTAGCTTCTGCAGAAATTGATAGCGAAATCGCTAAGATAATTATAAGGCTAGGGGGTTTTTACCTCCTTATTTCATTTATGGGCTCTGTAGGATATATTATGTAAGAAAGTGGACTTGAAAGTTTGTGGGCTGTAGTGTATGGTCTGAATACACTTACAAGCACTTACCTTATGCTAAATCAGCCCATTTGTATGTACAAAAAATGATGGAAATCAACTCTAAACTGACAGAAAGAGAGCTAGAGCTGTTTACAACAAAAGGATTATTTACAGTGAGACGTTGTGGGAAATTTTGATCAATATATCGAGCAATGCCTTATGCGCCTAATGAAATCTGTCGGAGGTTTGATGCATGATAGAGGCATCACAGAAAGTATACTTTCAAAATGGATACATGGAACCCCCTATTTTGTAAAGGTACATGAAGCCTTAGAATACTTTTTGGGAAGTTCCATAACATTCAATGAACAACATGTAGAAGTTAGGGATTTAAGGAAGAAGCGAGACCATTTAGTTTACTTCATGGCTTCAAGAACGTAATCCATTTACAAAGGAATCGGGAGAACTTCTATCTTTGTCATCTGGTTATATATCACAAAATGCGCGGAATAAACTCCTTTGAGTTGCAGTTACACAGAAAAAACAAAGTGAAAACTCAGGTCAAGCCAAGGATGGTGAAGGTTTGATCAAAAGAAGTAATAGTCAATCCTCAACAGCTTTTCAACAGAATTGTATGCATTTGTTATAGTCCTATGAAACTATAAGCTATCATATGAGTTACCTGTTAGGTCGCCACCTATATTTGATGTGTCACTCCGTAAAGGAATAAAATCTTCATTGATGAAGATATTTGAAAATGGTTTACAAAATTATGTTGATTTTCAAGATGCAGAATTTTTACTAGACGGGAATTTTTAATTCCTTCATTATGTGAGCTGGCCAAACGATTCAACTTACGGAGAAGTTGTAAATAACTATTGTGACTATGTTATTTCAAATTATGGATACAATGCTACTTTTGACGGATATCCAGAACATTCAACCACTAAAAACAAAGAGAAAAGCAGAAGAGCCTTAAAGAAAAGTTCATGTGACATCCGTTTTGAAGAAAATACAAAATGTAGGTACTAAGTACACCTAAGGAAAACTTTTTAGGAAACAAAAAAAGATTGTTAAAAGCAGTGGCTTCAGAAATGGATAAAAGGAAAATATCAACCTTGACCGCTGAAGATGATGCTGATGCAGATATAGTGAATGTTGCTATAGAAAAGCTTAAGGATTACACGAAGGTTGTTGTTGTAGGATTTGATACAGATTTATTGGCTTTATTAGTTGAAGCTCAGCGACAAGTTTCAATATTTTTGCAAGACAATATATCGAAAGAACTATTGCTAGTTAGTGGAAAAAGATTTACCCTTGGACTACATGGAATCAATAGACAAACAAACTTAAATGAAGCTCCTTACTTCAAATTTATGAATCTGATAGAAAATCACATTTACGATCAAATTTCAATCTGGCAAAATTACGCCCACAACCGAGGCATGTTCACAACACATAGGTACTAAGAGTTTACTTGCAAGTCCAAAAATGGTTAGGCATAGTTTACTAGCTACTGAATGGGGATGGAAGTGGGAGACTGTATATGAAAATGGAGCAGAGAAAAATGTTCTTCAACCAGTGACTTCTTTGAAAACTTTAACGCCAAATGATCTTTTGCATTTAGTGTCATGTTCCTGTAAATCTGCTCATGAGAATAATTTCAGATGTAGAAAGTCAGGATACTTTGTTCAGATATGTGCGAGCACTGCAGGGGATATTCATGTCACAATGCACCAAGGGACGGCGATAATGGCAAAATTAATGAACATTAGGTGTGTAAGTATATGTGTAATATATTTCGAATAAATTCATATAAAAAGCGAAAATTTTAACTATTTCAGTCAATTCTCATAAAACTATAATGTTTACAAAAAATGGTGTAGAATATTTTTTAAAGATTCGTTGTTAAAGAATAAAACGGTAAATTTTTTATTAATTTTGCTTAAATAATGATGGAGATATGAGCGATAATAAAAAGTATTGAGAAATTGATGTTTAAGGGGGGGTGGGGGAGAAAGCACAAGCGGGAGGGGCGGGGATAGTTGAGGAAATACTGCTCTAATTAGGTTCTAACAACTGACAAAATTTTAGCTTGTCTCTAATTTCTTCCGACAAAAAACCTTCATTGCCTGGGCTAAAGGGATAGCGAAAATATGGTAACTCAAAAACCAGAAATTTTTTAAATGAAAATTTTAACTATTTTTATGAATTCTTATGAAAATATTATGTTAACAGAAAAATGTTAAATAAGCTTTTTCAAAGAATAGATGATAAGGAAAATATTGGTAAAAAAAAAAAGAATTTTGTTAAATAATAAGAGAATATGGGCCATAACTTAAAAGCTTGAAATTTTATTTTAGTAAAAATTTCAAGTATTTTAGTGAATTCTCATGAAAGTATTATGTTTACAGAAAAATGTTAAATAAGCTTTTTTAAATAATAGATGTTAAGGAATAAAATGGTAAAAAAAATAATATTTTTTTTAAATAATCACGGAGATATGAGCAAAAACTCAAAAACTTGGAATTTTATGTTTAAGGGGGGTGGGGGAAGAAGCACAAGGGGGAGGGGCGGGGACTTTTGAGGAAATACTCCTCTAATTAGGTTCTAACAACTGGCAAAAATTCAGCTTGTCTCTAATTTGTTCCGACATGAGCTCATTTTTGGCCTTCATTGCCTGGGCTATATAGTTTAGGCTTAGGTAGGAATGAATTATAAGAACTTCCAACCTTTGTGGCTAGTGAAGATCTTGTAATATTCGTCTGCTTCACCACTAACATACGGTGCTCGCGGCGCGCAGCGATTTGATTCTTGTAAAATTCGATTCAATCGAAAAAGCTGCTCTCTGCGTGTGGAGAGCGAGGAAACCAAAATGCAACTACTCAAAATTCCTCCGTGTGAAATTGTTTGACTTATGTCTGGCCGAGACTCCTTGGTTCACCTGTAATTCACCGTGTTGCGCAGACTCCGGAACACATACTCTGTGTCTGCAAGATATGAGAGAGGCCAGGGATAGGAGCTAGACGGATTAGAAGGGGAGAGGCATCGCTTTCCAAGGAATGATGACATAATTAAAGAGTTAAGGTTGTTATTACGGTCGTTAGACATATTTAACTGTAATTTCGGATATTTTATACGAACCGTATGTATTACCGAGAAGCGAATCTCGACATTTCGTTGGATGCTTATCCAACGTCATCAGGAGGACGACCTTTACCCGCGGAGGTGGAGGTCGGACTGATTATAGGTGCTGCTTTCTAGGGCGTAAATTGTATGCACTTTGTTGTGGAGTGTTCTCTTCTTCTACAATAGAGGTCACCAGTGTGCAATATGTAATAGTTACGTCGGCGGATTTTACTGTGACTTCTCTCAAGGGTTGAATCAGTGTCTTTAGAACAGGGCGCCAAATACTTGATAGTTTGTAACTGTTATCTTTATTAAAATTGGGATGTTTGTATATTTCAATGGATTCCCTAACTAATCTGGGTATAAGGTACGGTTCTGTTGATAAGATTTTTGCCTTGTCAAATCTGATGAAGTGACAGAGATTCCCTTTGGATGCATGTTCGCAGATTGCTACTTTAGTGTTATTTCATGTTAACTGTTCATTTTATAGCCTTATTTACATTCTTGGTGAAAAAGAAAAAAGTGAATATTTGCATTGCCACACCAAGTATACATATACGGTGACGGTTTAGACTGCTTTAGTATTTTTATCGAGTTTTACAACATTTTACTAGACAGGTGAACAAAAGTAGTTATGCGGTTGGAGTTTGATGACGAGAACATCGATGTCACGGCACGGTAGAACGGCAAAACACACACATGTTCACCAGTTTAAAGACTACAAAGTGTATACTACAATTGTAGTAAAAATACACGAAGTGAAGTAATTGTAGTACTAATGAAGTGAAGTAATGAAGTAATTGTAGTATTAATGAAGTGAAGTAATGAAATGAATTGTACTACAAAATTGTAGTACTAGTGAGATGATTTTTTTTTTTTTTCCCAAATAGTTTTGTGACAAAAAAAAATATTTGGCGAGCTAAAAAAAAGTTCACAAAAATGTCGCATAAAAAATTAACTATTTGAAGTATGTGCTCGTACTTTCGATAACTTTGAAGTGTGTGTACTTTGTGGTGTTCGAATTGAAATGAAGTGTACTAATTGAAGTACATACCTTCAATCGTTTAGCGATATTGCGTTTGGTTTGTCCTATGTAGAAAGCTCTACAATAGCGTGGCACTCTGTACTCTGTATACACCTGGAGACTCAAACGGTGTGTTATTTTTTACACTACCTAACATGCGTGAGATCGAACTATGGGGGCTGAAAACTGTTTTTATATTTAATTTCAGCAACACCCGGCTGATTTTGTCAGTAAGACCTCTGATGTAAGGTAAGTATGCTTTATTTATTGGAACATCACATATGCTAGATCGTTTTCTTGATGTCCGTACGTTCGGGGAGTATCCGTTAGCTATGAGTGCATCATGCACTGTTTTTCTTTCCGAGGCAATGTTTTCCTTGTCGCAAATTCTGTCCGCTCACATTGGATCACATTGGAGCAATTAAAAACAACAACTCCAATACATCGGCAATCTGCGAACATGCATCCAAAGGGAATCTCTGTCACTTCATCAGATTCGACAAGGCAAAAATCTTATCAACAGAACCGTACCTTATACCCAGATTAGTTAGGGAATCCATTGAAATATACAAACATCCCAATTTCAATAGAGATGACAGTTACAAACTATCAAGTGTTTGGCGCCCTGTTCTAACGATACTGATTCAACCCTTGAGAGAAGTCGCAGTAAAATCCGCCGACGTAACTAGTACATATTGCACACTGGCGACCTCTATTGTAGAAGAAGAGAACACTCCACAATAAAGTGCATACAATTTACTCTCTAGAAAGCAGCACCTATAATCAGTCCGACCTCTACTTCCGCGGGTAAAGGTCGTCCTCCTGATGACGTTGGATAAGCATCCAACGAAACGTCGAGATTCGCTTCTCGGTAATACATATGGTGCGTATAAAATATCCGAAACTACAGTTAAATGATGACATCATCAAGAATGCAAGGAACCTCGGACTCTTTCGGGATTTCGTGGGGGAGTTGGTGACCCGCTGGGAGCTGCTTTGAGGATAATTGTACGTGAGACTGTGGATTCGTGGCGACTACGGACTGAACTCCATATTTTTATGTTAGAAGTGACGTCTTCCACTATAGGAAGTGGCGATAAAATGGCTTCCTGTCCCTAACACTGTCCTCCTCCCGCTGGCATCCTTCCTTCTCTTAAATATTCCCCTTGCAAATTTATGACTGTGACTTATATCTCTTTAATGTATTTATCTTATTGAATCTGTATCTGCAATTTTCTGTATTTTATACTTTTTACGCTATGTATTGTACTAACTACGTTAATAAAGATTGTTTCTGTGAGGGGGGGATAGTGATTGGGCTTTGCTTTGCATCTCCCTGCTGATCCGCCCAATACACGGCCCAGTACGGAGAAAGCTATTAGAGAAAAAATTATCAACCAGGCGATATGTCAGCATTGGCCCAAAAAACGGTGCTGGGAAAGTAGTGAGTACCCAATCACTTCACAAAACTCCCCGCCCGCGCGCCGGCTGAAGTATTTATTTATTTATTTTATTTCAACCGTTTATTTATTTTAAACATAACTAAGTAACATAGTGTAACGACTCAATTCCACACAGAATGTCTGCAATTTGTACATACTCGATTGGTAGGTAAGCCTACAGTTTAGGCTTAGGTAGGAATGAAAATAGAGCATGATGGGACGACAACGAGATTAGGTTTACAGGAACTCAGGAACCGATTCCATGCGCCAACAGTAATCATTATAATTCAGGCGGGTCATACAATTTTCAAGCTGTCAAAAGTGGCGATATGCGTCGATAGATCATGCTACTTCAATACGAGATCGAGACATGAACAAACGTCATATCAGATAAACCTTGTACGAGCGTATTATTTACGCGTCATTGCAAGACAGAAAGATTGCGAGGAAACGAGACAACCATACGGAGTACCGACGTTTAAAATATATGAGAACGCAAGTCATGCTCGCATACTATTATAAGAATTTTAAATGTTTTAAGTCTAGAATTTAAAAAAGCGTATTTATATTTCTCCAATAATTTATGTGTTGTAAAAAATATTAAACAACAATTTTTCTTATATCACTGTGTTTTAATTTAAAACTTATGTCGCATAAGCAGATTTAGATATTATTTTGACTTCCGACTGAAATGTCAAAACACCTGTGAATTTAATTGAATTCAAATATTTTTGATCTAAAATAAACCAAAAACCACTCCAATAATATGTATTGAATTAAAAAGAAAATTAACAACCATTTATCTATATTTTAAAAATTATGTCGTAAATTAATATCTTACTTGACTTTATAAATTACAATGACATCTTCGCGAATATACCGCCGCCTACAAGGTCACCAAAGCACGCATATGACAGACAATCTGACGTACGTTCAATGTAAGTTTATCAGTAGAAAAGCAAAATAATATTAAACTAGTTAAAAAAAAAACTAATTATCTGCAACGAATAGGTTGCTTTCGAATATATAACATGGTATTATTTTGAACTAATGTCAAATTTGGCATAAAAACATGTTTTAAAGTTTGTTTTACGAAAAAGTGTATGGGCTACAGAGGAACGTCCGCCTCTTCTGCACCGCACGCGGCTTCTGATTCTAAACTGCGCCATTTCTTTTTATTTTATTTTAAAATAACAATCAACGGGTTTTTAATAAAAAAATGTAGCTTTTTAATAGTGAATGAAGACTCAAAGTGCGAATATAGATACAATATATCGTTTAAAATCATATTTTTATATGAATTAACAACATTTGAAAATCATAAAAATCGTAAAAATTTCTAGCATGTTTGAAACATTATAACTTTATTAATATTGAATATTTCTTAATTTCCTACGTACGTATTCTAGATAATTAAGTAAACTTTATACGAATAAAAAAAACATATTATGCTTAAATACAAATTTTCAACGAACGACTCTTCGCCCGGGAACATTTAACACGTTTGTTTTGCCGCGGCCTGTGGATGTAATGCCTATATTTTTCTTATTTACTGTATATAATGTTCAGTTTATTACTTTTATATAAGAACAATTAAACTAAGTTATCGCCCTAAAAAATTGCAACCTATCATATAAATTCTGATATAAATGACCCACATTTTCGTAAAAAACGCCGAAATATGCATTTGCAGTGAATGTACCGCCTTCGTCACAAAATATTTTCATTATATTATAAGAAAAATATTTTGGCGTGAATTTTATAATTTCACCATTGTACAATTTCACGATCGCACTATTGCAACATTTTTAAGAATTTTATTTTCAAACTATTTATATATTTTGAATACTAATTAAAAGTTTTAACTAATTTAAGCAAACTTTGTTATTCAGAATTCTCTCACCTCCTCTTAACCACTTCATTTTGGATTGATTTCAGATCGGACTACAACACAAAATTGAACTTATTGGAGAAATATAAAAAAGATAGCGTAAGTAATTCAACGCAGATAAGTTTCATCACTATTTAAGTTAGCTTCTTTTGACGCATTCAGAGTGAAATTTTCATTGTGACGGAAACAAAAGCATGTAGCGGGGCATGTAGCGAAAATTCGAGACCACAAAATGCACTTGATTATTATTTATTGATACAGTAATATCTAAATAGAAAAAATTCGTTAGAATTCAAAGCTAAAAGAACGAAATTACACACACGGCTGGAGTGGGGCTCGAACCCTAGTCGCGCAGTACAGCAACGCAGCGACTAACTGACTTTGCCACCTTCGGTTTTCCTTAGACCGTCAAAAATGTACAATATATACATACAGTCGAACTCGGTTATAACGAGCTCGGATATAATGAGATCCCGGCTATAATGAGAAAAACTGTGAATTCATTTTGATTTGCGCATATTCCCATACAATCGGTCTCGGCCATAAGGAGCGCGATTCCGGATATACGGAGCAATTTTAGAAACCCTGCAAACATATCTGCTTGGGTTATAGAAAAAAGGACAAATACGTACTCATAACAATGAACTTTTTCACTTTGCAGCTCGCACTTAATTAGGGTTCATTTTATGATGTACACAAACTTGTGACTAAAAATTCCACGTGCGCAGGCAAGCAATAGTTTACTGAAGGTCAAGAATACTGATCATATAACTCCAATTATTGGGGGTTTCCAAAATGTTTATGGTGGCAGTTTATTTTATGCAGTTTACTGTATTAGCATTTAAAAGCCGAATCAGTTAAACGCGAATTGTTCTATCGGAAACGTGTTCACTTACAAACGAAAGTGTCTCTAGGTTCGCGAAAAAGTCGAAATTATCGGCGTCAAAAAGTCTGTAAAAAGTTTTCACAATCGTCTTCTATAGTTTCATCGCTCTGGATAAGAGATAAGATAAGGATGTTTATTTAGCTGCTCTTGAAAATAACATCACACAATCAAAAAAATTGTGAAAAAAGTGAATCCCGGATATAAGGAGTCCCGGCTATAAGGAGCAAATTTAGTTGGTCCCGTCGCGTTCGTTATAACCGAGTTCGACTGTATATTACATACTAGCCGCATACTCGTGAAAGATCATAAACATACTAGCAAGTAAGCAATTGGCTGTCGCCGAAAAAATACGTACCGTTTCCTGTAAGGACCTCTCCTATGTTGCAGGACTCGGCGCTGGTCCTCTGCCACACGTTCCGCAACATCAGCGCCCTCACCGCAGCCGGCGCCCTGTCCGAGCCGGAGTACATGCGCGGAGGCGGGTGGCAGATGGGGGTGGAGCGGAAGGCTTCTGGGCACTTGGGAATATTCCTCAAGTGTATCTCAGTCACCCCGTCAGATGGCTGGACCGTTAGAGCCAAGTTCAAGCCGACCCTGTGCGTGAACAGTGCTGCAGAGGGTGGACTCTCCATTGAGCCGCAGCAGTACGGTGCATATACACTGTGAGTAGAGTATAACTTCCTGCAAACATCTATGTCTGGGCACAATACGCCACTCGTATCATGTTTGTCATTTGATTTAAAGTAGTAAGCTTACTTTTATATAAGGTGATTTTACATTCAAATCGCCCAGTTTGGCGTTGAGTTAAAATATGATATTTTTAAAAAAGTAACCCATAAAAACCAAGTTTTTATTATACTCCCTTTCTTTGTAAAATATAACAACAATTGAAGACGAATTAAAACATATAACATAACACTAAACTTAAATTAATTTAATATATTTCTAAAATGTCAGATGTTTTGAGCTTTGATAAGACACTTCATGCTTTGAAGATTAAATTCTATAAACATTTGTCAGTCAGTTTAGAATTTCGAAATTCGAAGTGAAGTACCTATTATATATACCGATGGAGTAATTCAAATTTAGAAAATATTCCGCGAAGTTATCGAGCCGCCGTTGCTAGTAATCAAACTTTGGTAATGATTCTAATTTGAAAAAACCATTAAAATTTCTTAAAATCCGAAATTATAATATAATTATTAATTTTTTTAACGAAAATTTGATAGATCTGCTTGATCGTCGCCACGAGTCTGCTTGCAAAGTTTCAGCTCGATTGGATCACGGGAAAAGGGTTAAAAATCGATCCAAAATTTTTTCGTCAGATAAGCAGACAGACGACAAGTAGACAAGCAGACGCTACGAGTTAAAAGAAAGGGAGTAAAAAGAGTATTAAAAAAGAATATTTAAGAGGGGTTGGTTAGGTGGAATGAATAAATGAGGAGAGAATGCTGATATTAATGTCGATGGCAGTAGAATAAATGATATCCGTGAAAGAGTTATATTACAGTTTAACATGTATTATAGATTGTATCATATGATAGAATACGAAAATGTAAATGTTTCAGTTATAATGAATAGCATATTTGTAATAGATTGTAGAATGTAAAGTGTAAAATACTAGTTAATATATAGGAGTGTCATATTAACTAACTTAAGAAATATATATTTTTTAAAAAACAATCAACGAACTTGCTTGAGAAGATGTATGAATGTGGAGGAGACGATATTTAAAACAGAATAGTGTGGCGCTCTATCCTCATGCCTACTGCCTACCCGTTCGTTGGCGGCTGACTGTCTCTTTTTAGCGTTTAGGAGGACTAAGTTACGGCCTGAAATCAACTCTGAGTATATTGTACATTTCTTCATTCTATTACAAAACGTAAGTTTATCGATAAACCTTTAGATTTTTACATCTTTTTTTAAGTTGAAATAACGGACAGGGCCTATAATTAAATGATACGCCGAGCTTCATATTAAGAAATGTCATTTTTGTTCGCAAAATTAAGCATTGTGTCAGGAAGATGTAATACTAGAGCTCAACCTGTTTAGTAGATCCAGGCCTGACCAGTAGACTTCCCAGCTGCCAGATCCTGAGCCTCCGAGTTGTTTGTTTAAGGACTTTCCACATAATATATTATGACGTGGAGTTCAGATCCTCGTGATCCGAACCCCTCGTCATCACCAGCTAGTTCAATCGGAGAAGAATGGGACTAACCTTACTCCTCTATTTCAATCTCAGGGTCCTTTCGGTGATCTGCGCACTGAACTCTCTCTCTCGAGCCGCTTTAGGTGCCTCTGATATTAACAAGTTCAAGTTGCAACAGATTAACAAAGATGGGTTTACATAACAAGACATTTTGTGCATTCAACATAAGCATTTATTCAATAAACTACTGACAATTATCTGTGCCATTTTAATATCCTTTAATCTTCTTGATAGTAATAGTCATTGGGGCTATGGGAAGTTCGTGGAATGGACAGAGGTGTTGAAAAAATACGCGCCGGATGACTCCATCACAGTGAAGATGGAGATTTGGACAGAAGGCTTGTAGGGGATCTCCTCTCTGGGTAAGTTGCTGCAGAAGTATTGCTGAACCCAGATGGCGGGGCTCGGCCCTGTAGCGCTGCATCTCAATATTATTATTTTTTCTCTAAAACTGATTTCATATCAGAATACTAATCGGGTAATATTGATAAATAACGAGCTTGCATAAAGCCGCATCGCTATTTGCCGTAGTCAAAACATTAACCACAATGGGGAACCCGTTGCTATACTCATATTTATTAACGTACGTGTTTACTATACGGAAATAATCAGCACACAAGCCTCGTGTAGTAGCAACTTCAGAAATATTGAAAAAAATTACGATCTTTGATGTCGCTTATCTTCGACTACCGTAATTTTACCCAAAGTGTAAGGAATATTTTCTATTCAAAATTTAATGAGGAAGACTCCCCAGAAGTTTTTGCTACTAGCTACGAGACACCCTATATGGTTTTTGGCACTTGACAGACGTTTTGGTTTCCCTCGCTCTCTCAATTAGAATGTAAACACCGACGTTAAACTACTTCTCGTTTATTTTTTAAATTATTCTCGTCTTTAAAGTGTCGGGATGCTAATCAGCAAAATGTGAATGTTGCTAATTTCAGAATCCGGCCTATGCGGCCGTCTCCGGTCTCCGAGCCTGCCCCCCGCAGCCGGCCAGCTCCCCCAGCTACCCAATAAATACATTGTCACACAGAACCCCATGCAGTTTACTTTACTCAATTCCTAATTGTTGTATTACTGTGTGCGCAAGTCGACATACATCGAGGTTGTCTCCCGTCCCCGCATGGGGGGCATGTGCTGAGGCAGTATATCGCGGGTCGTCCGTCGAGTCGGTAATGCACTCCGGATACTGGCAGAGGCACGAGGCACCAGGCACCAGCAATATTTACCAGGAATTTAATTAAAAAAACACATAAAAATCAAAAATTCGTCACACATTCCGTGCTATTCTGAAAATAGCAATATTGGGATGTCAGATCTCTATCCCAATCTTGACAGGTATGTATAACATTGTATTGCCGCCAATTTCGATATTTAAAGTTTGACAAATTTGAAATGAATGAATTCAATCAATCAGAAAGCTCTAAAACGTAAACAAACATTAAGTTATTCACAATTACGAATAATGAGCTTCATAATTGATTGAATTCGATAATTTCAAACCTGTCACGCATAAAACGTCAAAAAAACGGCGTCGAAATGTTATACAATAACTGTCAACTTATAGAAATAGCAATATTGCTTATTTCAGAATACGGATGATTGTTGCTTGTTTTATATTTTGTCTGTGTAGGAATTAAAATGCATATCGTCGAAGCGCATAAACAGACATCGGCTGAATAATCGATCCGCTCTCTAGATACCTACTCCGACACAAATCACATTAAATTAAATTAATATTATATATAATTAAGCAAATATAACCTTAGTCGACTTCAAAGTTAATATTAAAACCATCAAACTAGTAATATCAATAACTTTATGGTAATTGAAAAAATAAAACATCTTAGTTAGTAAATATAGATAGCCAAAGATATCTTTGGCAATCTTATTATATTTACTAGCATACATCGGAAAACACTTTTTCGGAAAGAGTGCATAAATATAACGTCCTTCTGCCAGTTGATCCCTTACGCTTTGGTCCCCCGAAATTTGATCCCCCGGGAAATAGATCCCCCAAATATATATATATTCATACGTAGGTACCTACTAGTATCCGTGAATGTTATAAATATAGTATATTGTATTGAAATAGAGTGGGAGCAAATTTATAAAACGAACTCAAATAAAAAGTACGAAATTAAGATTAAGAAAATAGATAATAAAGAATATTTTCATTATTACAATAAATTTAAAGTAAGTAAGTACAATAAATCGTTTTTATGTTAAATAGTATTATTACTTTTACGAATTAAATTATTATTGAATTATTACTTTCCTTTAATTGATCACCTAAAAGCTTTATCCCTACCCCTAATAATGCATCATTAGTATCATTTGATGACATTTACTCCTTTCCAAGTCTTCCGATTAAGTTAAATAGAAGTTTGGATTCACGATTTAAATTGTCGTTTTAAAACTATACTGGTTTCAATTTGATTATACTTTTTTTATGCAAAGTAATGTAGAGAATAAAGTTTTTAAAAATTCTGCTTTATTAATAAATAGTACCTACTTCATAGGGCCTAGCAACAGATCGGAGGCGGAGACATCACACGGAGATAATTTTGGCCAGAAATTTGGAAATCTTTGTTGCATTTTTTCCATTAATTAATTAATAAATCGTAAATTAATGAATTAATTAAATTAATTAACTTATAAAAATTTAAATTTAATGATTTTATGTTTAAGATTTATTTTTTATCACTCTGATGAAAAAAAATTTTCTTTTGAAACCGGTTGGTCAAATGAAATATATAGCGAGCAAACTCAAGTGGTTATGTAGAAAAAGCTTAATATAAATTTGAACAAACTAATGATACATTTAGTAATTTAACAAGGGACTCATTTCCACATCACCTTTGAGGTAGAGCACAATGCGCGTTTTTTTATACATGGTGTCCCCAGTAGGCCTAATCCATGTTTTAAGACGATTTAAGAGACGTAAACTAGGTTATTACTTATTATGGTACCGGTAATGGTTTCTAACCCGAGAATTTCTCTATCGTGGTGCGTGTTACGCTCCGGACTGAACCCTGTCCCCGACGGACGTCTGGCTATAGTGACCCAGAGGGCTCTACTGACTAATACGCCCACAAGAATACTACATCATATTGGTTGGTTAGACGAACATTACTACATATACTTCATTTATAAAATAGTATAGAAAACGGGAGGAAATGTTCCTGTACATTGATCAAACAATATAGTCTAGGAGCTGACCGTCGTCAACCCTATGTCATCGAGTACCAGGATGGGACTTGTATGTGGTGGTTTCCTGTAGGATTGGTAACCAAAATATATAAGGTTGCCTGGGATCATCCTGGAGCGTTTTATATAATCGATAAATTTTGGGTAAAATACCTAAATTTGGGTAAAAATGACGTCATCGAGTACCAAGTTGAGACCTGGCTCATTTGGTGCCCTATGTGGAGTACGACAAGAGATGGGGTTTCCACCTTCTACCCTGGCACTTTCTAGAATCGGTCAGATTTCAGTCATCGAGTACCACGATAAAACTAACGCCATCAAATAGTCCTAATAACCCACTTCATAAAAATATATACTTGCCTGCCCTCAGCTTGGAGCATTTCCTAGTCGGTTTTGGGTTATAATAATATTTATAATTAATTATATTTCAAAATAAATTGAATATAAATAATAATAGTAATATAAACAGTAATATACATGGAAACTATTTGCCCACCGAGCAATTATCAGAATCACATAAGTGTATAATTTTATAATTGTGTAATGTGCGATTCGGCAACATTGCAAACTTTTCATTCAACCGCATAGATGAGAGAGCACTATTGTAATAAAGCAGAAAAGAGAGATAACTGTTTACCTGACTAGTTTACTACGCTCGTTGCTCGTTCGCTGGTTAACGTTTGCACACACACGCCGCTGAAGTTATTTTGCTGCTTGCTTATTTCCAAGTTTTTGCCAAAATTGACAATACTATTAAGAAATTTAGTGAAAAGACATCCCACTTTCGAGGTATATTTACGCTTCGGTGGGGTTAAACTTCATGCTGGCGTACGTTGTCGTGATATAAGACAGCGGCGCCTCCGACCTTGCTGGCATCCGTTTGCAGGACGAATTTCATCTCGAAATTTGGCCTCTTGAGTTCCAATGGTGCAGTAATTGTTTCTTTAATTTTATTCATTGCATCCTGAGCTTCCGCAGTCCAATATTTCCAAGGAGACTTGTCAGGGGCGCTGATATTTCCGCAAATCTGGGCACGTACTCGTGCAGCCAGTTGCAGACTCCGAAAAAGTTCCGTAATTCTTTTTTCGTTTGCGGTTTGGGAGCGTTCTTGATGGCCTCTTCGTGCATCTGTTGTGAGGTGTTTCTTCTTGAGTACTTGCCAGTACTCACTCTTCGAGTCTAATACTTATTACACCGAGGCGGTGCTCAAGTCTTTCAATGCTTCGAGGCTTTCCCCTCTATTACGGCGTTTAGCCGCCGGTAGTCGATGCAGAAGCATCTGCCTTCCTTTCGCTTCCATTACCACGGAAAAGCTGTACGGCGAACAGCGCTTTCTTCTTGTCATCCGATAAGACGAGACCCTTATTGGGATCTCGTCCATCAGACGGATGGTGGTGGCAGGCAAGCTGACCCTGCTAGCGGTGCGAATACCTCCCTGTATTCGGTGACTATTCTTGAAGGTCCTTCGATTTTACGGCGGAATATTTTCTAAGTTCTGCAGATTGTTGTCGCAGTCCGATGTTGTAGGTCTATGGACTGGAATAAAATGTGTGCTCGCTCGCTAGATTCTCCCAAAGTTCAGAAAATTCCTGATAAAATCTACGATAGCTCCCTTTTTTACCATCCAGCTTTTACCTAGTATGACCTAACTCTCTTAGGTCTACAACGGCTAGGAATATTCCCTCTTGGCTAATATCCGTGATGGTCCATAGAAGTCTTACTTCTCCGTGAATTCGTAGAGCTATTTTTCTTCCCAAAAGCCTTATTCCCTTATGTTGTTAGGGCTTTATAGTACCCGTGACAATGTTTGCTCTTATTAAACAGTGTGAGGATGCATTGTCTACAAGGGCTTTCGCTTCCTTTTCTTGTACAATTATCCTCACTCGCAGCAGTGCCTGGCCGTTTGCTTCTATCTGGTGACAGAATGCGCTTAGCCTGTCTGATGGCATGCTTTCGGCGCCGGGGTATGGTGCGCCTATGTGGCCCTGCTTTGTCCGTCCTAGGTGCATCACTTTGTCAGATCGCCAGTAGTTATACCTAGGTCATGGAGGTGAGCGGTGCGGTGGAGAGTGGCGAGGTGGAGAACGGCGTGGTGGAGAATGGCGTGATGAAGAGGGGCGTGGTGGAGAACGGCGCGGTGGGGAATGGCGTGATGGAGAGGGGCGTGGTGGAGAACGGCCTGGGTGGAGAATGAAGAATGGCGTGATGGAGGGGGCGTGGTGGAGAGTGGCGAGGTGGAGAACGGCGTGGTGGAGAATGGCGTGATGAAGAGGGGCGTGGTGGAGAACGGCGCGGTGGGGAATGGCGTGATGGAGAGGGGCGTGGTGGAGAACGGCGCGGTGGAGAATGGCGTGATGGAGAGGGGCGTGGTGGAGAACGGCGCGGTGGAGAATGGCGTGATGGAGAGGGGCGTGGTGGAGAACGGCGCGGTGGGGAATGGCGTGATGGAGAGGGGCGTGGTGGAGAACGGCGCGGTGGGGAATGGCGTGATGGAGAGGGGCGTGGTGGAGAACGGCGGCGGGATGGGGAATGGCGGCGTGGCGGTGTACGTTTCCGCGACGACGAACGGCGGTACGGCGAATAATGTGTCGTGTCGACGTGTGGAAGCAGACTGAAAGCAATCTGTAGCGAACTGTCTGGCGGCCTCTTGACTGTGCTTCTTGCACCACGGCCTCTATTTCGAAACAAATGCAATTTCGTGCAGTTCCGTCATCGTGTTAGCAAGAACGTATCTGTGCTCTGGCCGCATCACACATTTGTCCAGTTCGGATCCACAGGCTCTCGGTTACAGACGATTTATCATGTTCTCTTTGCCCGCGAGGACTATTTGCAAAAAGTTGCTAGAGGCAATTGTGAAATGGTGTAAAAGGTATGTTGGCTATGGCGCCGAATAAAACCGTCGTAATGATGCCCCGAGCGAACTTTAGTAGAGAGAAGAACCCCGTTGTCAAAAATTAGAAAGTATGAATGTGCGTTTTGAGCGAGCAGTTAAATGGCTGGGAGTAACATTTTACACTGAGGGTTCCTTTCTCACTCATGTAAAGGCTGTCTCGGACAGGGAGAATGACTTCTTAGCCTCGATAAAAATATTGAGTAAAACGGACTGGGGTATCCGGTCCCCAGATATGCGCCTTATATATAAGGCGACATATGTGGCTCATATGTCGCCGAAGTATGGACGCATAGACTGGAAACAGCGGTTGTTGCAGGCGCACTAAATCCATGTAGGCTTTGACGGGAGCCTATCGGAAGGTATCCGATGCAGCCGTGGTGTGTATGCGGCCAGGTGGCCCAGACGGCGAAACATATCTTCTGGGAATGCATGGGAAATTATGTCTGACGAGAATGGGGTGTTTTTAGTACCAGGGCGACAATAATTTTTATATTTTCTAATATATACAGCATAAGTTATAAGTATATTACATTTTTAATCAAAAGTCGTTATGTTGTGTTCATCCCTAATATCCCCTGGTTGTTTCATATATTATATCATCCCACTGTACATCATAGAAGTTTGCGATCTTTTTTCTTTCGGAATGGTAATCTTATTTCATCTTTTCTTTTTGTACAATGTTAATCATGTTAATGATGTTGTTTTTATTTTTCTTAATATCAAAGGTAAGTGCATAATAATAAATTTAATTGTTTGTCTAAATGTCATTATTTGTAAGCTTTCTAACATCACTTTGATTCTTCTGTATCGATTTCTTTTTAGTATAATTCTTAATGCTTTATTTTATCTTCTTAGTCTCGGTATCGGTCTTAATATGGATAAAAAGAAGTTAATAGTAATAAAATTATTGAAATGGTAGATAAATACACAGGGCGTAACAAAACCAGTCCACAATACTTTACAGATAGATTCATGCTTTCATTATGAGTCGCAAATGTTCAAGTTATGGGGTTATGCGACATCAAATTTTGCATTATTTTTTCAATATTTCTGAGAAAAAATGTTGGACACAGAGCACGGCGGGAAGAATAATATTTCAAAGAACTCAGAGACAGAGCCGTTTCGAGCCACTAGAGAGAGGGAGATGCACTCTCGGTGATCTCGCGTTGGGGGACTTGACACGACACTGCGAGAAGAAGAAACACAAAATATATTGAGTACTGCTGCATCTTTCTCCAAAATACAGGATTTTTTCGGAAAACAACTTATGGAGATGAAAAAAAGCAATTGGCATCGGCAGAAGGACTTATATATGTATTTTCACGCTATTAATCACAATCATACCTTCCGATCGACGGACTGTACCTACATAAAAAAAACAACAATTTATTAAACAAAAAATTTGCCTGCGCTAGAACAAAATCCGAGGCAATCGTATGTAATGTGCTTCCCTCGCCCTCCCCAGGCAATAGTAGAAAGTATTAAAAATGACCATTGATGACAGTTAAACAGGTTGAAATATGTCCAAATGTAAAAAATTCTGATTCAAATTTGTCAATGGCAATGGTGGCCCGCTCCACCTTAGGAATGGCGGAAGAATGTCCCCCTCGAGGATGTTGATGATTTATTATTGCATAAATAGGTAACCAATTTAATATCGGGATAGACCACTGCAGCCGTCTGTGAAGACCCTCCGACAGCCATCCTTATTGACTGATATCGATAACAATGTCACAATTGCTTTTAGAAAGTAATCCATATGTACCTACTCACTTGGTTCGCTTCGTTCTCAGCCTATGTGGGGACCATCCGTGGATAGGGTTTTCCCCTGTTTGGTCTGCACCAGCTATACATTCTACACTATCCTTTCAACCCAATTACAAAACATCTAAAATTCCGTGTATTGCTGACTGAACGGCTATTCAATATTGGGTGAAATCAGCTGGAAGAGATGCTCAAATGAACAATACTGTTGTATTTACTGAACATGTACTCTATACTTTGTTCTTATATTATCAACCTTGGAATTAATTTACTTTAATTTACTTATTTACACTTTTGTTTGTTCATATATGTATATACTTTTTACCTTACTTTACTTATATTTTTATTCTTATTTACTTTATTTCTTATTTCTTATTTCTTATTTACTTTATATACTTTTTACTCTAAATTACTTAACTTTATTTTTTTTTTATTCTTATAATTACGTAACCATGAAATTAAATATTAAAATGGAGTCTCAATGAATGGAATGGCTACTTACCTCAGAACAGGTATTTTTATGTACCTAGCGAGGTAGGTAACGATAAAGGCCTGCATATAAAAAATTGTATATTGTATTTGTTGCTATTCATAAACTCTGTAAATATTCTTAACATTAATTATGTTTTGATGCAAGCTGTTATAAAAGTTATTGAGCTAATAAACGCCGATTTATCGGCACTGAAACTGAAACTGAAACCCACGGGCTGCGAAAATTGCCATGTAACTGTAGTTGAACAATAGAAAGCATTGAAAATGACCATTAATGACAGTTAAACAGGTTGAAATATGCCCAAATGTGAAAATTTCTGGTTCGGATTTCAAGGTCGGATATGAAAAGCAAATTAATTTATAATAATCAATATATGTTACTATTAAATATATATATATATTACTTTTAAACGAAGTTTAAACCCGAAGAAAAGTCAGAAATATTGTAAAAAAAAATTAACTTTAATTTAAAAAAATTAAAATTAAGAAATTTCCGCAGCTATTGATATTTTTCATAAAGTGTTAAACATTTTCGACCCATATTACGTGGACTACATGTGAAACATACAATTATATAGAAAAACAATATTTATCAATAATTATTGTAGCTTGCAAGTTACAGGTGCGATAGATCCGTATTCGCTTATCGTTGGATGGTGATTAACTTATCTTATCAGTGATGTGATAGTACAGGGTGGCGCAAAACTACCGTTATGGTTTGAATGTTTAATAACTTTTTTAATATATTTATATTTTTTTTTATTTCAGAATTTTGTGAAGAAAACTTGGGGAATTTGAAATGGAACACTACACAACAGAACAGCGATCAACAATTGTTGAGTTTTATTTTGAAAATACACGGTCAATTGTTTTGACGCAGCGTGCTTATCGTCGTTTTTTTAATGTGCGTACTGGACCTTCAGCACCAACAATAAACCGCCTGGTTGCAAATTTTAGACAACATGGTACAGTAAGACACCTTCCATTTACCGGAAGACCACGTATGGTTCACATGGAAGCAAATATCCAACGTGTTGTGGATAGTGTACAGGACAGTCCAGAAACATCAACAAGAAGACGTTCGGCACAACTGGGGCTATCACGGAGGTCCGTTCAGAGGATTTTGGCCACATTGCACATGTTTCCGTATAGAGTTCAGCTTGTGCAAGAATTGAAGCCGATAGACTACCAACAACGGCTTGATTATGCCATTTCATTCCGACAAAAAGCAGAAGAAAATCGCGATTTCATTAACAATTTGATAATGAGCGATGAAGCCCATTTCCAATTAAATCGTTTCGTAAACAAGCAAAATTGCAGGAT
>JADDOH010009000.1:0-27995 GCA_016648135.1 Agrypnia vestita | reverse complement strand
TGTGTGTGTGTATGTAACATAACACTTTGTGTGTGAAAGGTCAAAATACGTGATTATGATTACTTAAAATTATGAATTTTCTTCAATATGTCAAGTTTAAATATAGTTACATGTCACTAAACATGTTGACTGCCGATCACGCATTTGATAACGGGAGTGTGCGGGATGCCGATTACACATTTACATATGACAACAGTACGCAGTTATATAAATGCGTGAATGGCACCTCGCGTCATCACGCGAAGTAGTAGTCGACATTCAACATGTTAAGTATTTCTTATTGCATTATGCGCCATTATAGTTCAACTATTATGTGGTCAGTCAGGGCTATTGAAAAACACGGAAACTATTTCTCAGAATCACCATATTTTTAATAGGTAATTAAAATTATTTTTTCGTAACTTTTCGTATAAGTTGGCAAATAAATTTTTGTTCTGTGGGTAATCTTACTGCTTTTGAAAGAAAAAAGGTTTTTTTCCATTGGTTTAAGAACAAAAAGAAAAAAGAAGAAAATTATAAGAAAAAAAAGGTATTTAACAGTATGGTGTCTATGTTGTGTCTATGTTTATTGAATAGATTTTTTAAAATTCTGAGCAGACTTGGGACACGATTCTAATCATACAACAAGAATACATACATACAAGAATTGCATATAGAAGCTGCAAAATAAAGTTGTCAGCTTTCTTAAGGAAAGCCACTCCTTAAGAAAGGCCCGGTTGTATCAAGTTGAATTAAAATACAAGTTTGTTTAAGGGGTTACATGTAGTCAGGATTTTTAAAAAATCGAAATTTTTTTTTTTGGTGTTTTCCTAAAGCAAAATGTTTCAAAAATATTGTGTGAAAATATCAACTCGATCCGGTTATTAGTTTTAAAGATATCCTACGATAACTGTAGGGCCCTCCGCTGCCGCCCGTACTGATACGCGGACGGTACTAGAGCCGGCCGGGCTGACAAACGGGGCCACTGCTACGGAACGCGGTTTTTACCTGTTTAATTCTAAGAATAATGTACGAAATTTTTTTTATACTTCTACTTTTAGACATAAGAATCTTTAGGCTAACTGAGATTTTATTTAGTGTTACTACTTCAGTGGCAGTGAAACCCAGCAGGCGATAGGTATGTTCTTAGGTTTTCACGGCCACTCAGAATCTTCAAGTTTGTGTTTACTGGGGTATTATGCCGTGTTGTTACGACCTTTCGGGCCGACGTTTCGGATCCCATTGCAGGGTCCATCATCAGGGCTGATGTGTGAAACGTCGGCCCGAAAGGTCGTAACAACACGGCATAATACCCCAGTAAACACAAACTTGAAGAGGCGATAGGTAGTTGTGCGTGTATTATAATCATTTTCAAAAATTTATAATGAGACGTCGTGAAGGTATGCAAGGAATATTAATGATTGCCAATGCATAGGATTACATTATGGAACTAATGCACACCGGTACGCTGAAAAACTCGATATAGAGCGCATAAAGATTGCTGACCAACGTGCAAATCAGGTCACTCGAGAAGGCAAAATGAGACGTAGATAAAAAAAAATCGACATCTTGGAGGCTTACACACCGGCATAAGATGTATTATAAGTATCAAAAATAGACGACTCTACGTAAGTAATTTTTTAAATTGTATTTGTATTAATTATTTATGCATAAAACTTTGAACGCGTTTTTCTCAAAATAACGTTTTCAAAAGCGGTGTCCACTAGGGATGGGTCGTCCACGTTCGTCCATCGACGAGACGATCAACTAGTTGAATTCGTCAACTAGTTGACGCATCAACTTTGTTACGCGGACGTCGCGAACGTTCTATCTAAACATCGGGACGATGGTCAACTGTCTACAGTTCGACGCGACGCTGCTCGACGGCTCAACCGTTGGCTATTTTTATTACGTTAATTTTTAAAATTTAAAGAAGTTCGAAGGAATATAATTTCGGGGAAAGTAAAACCGCTACTTGTGCTTATATGTAAAAATAAATATTTTATTATTTATTTGTTTACGCACATTATAGGCTTTTACATATTGTTTTATATACTTCTTTCTATATATAATAAAGAAAGAAGTAGGTACACACAACAATATCAGGTGTAAGCAGTAAAATATAAATATAAACTACATATATAAGCAGTGAAAGTATTGGGTATAAGCATTAAAATATGAGTATAAAAATTATAAATATAAATAAGTACAAAGCAGTAATGTGTGTATAAAAAAATATATTAGGTACATATCATTACATGTGTACAGGGTTATATGGAAAACATTAATAACCTCGCAGGACTATATTCCTGCTTTGATTATGAGTCGAAAGCTATCATGAATATCAATAGTTATGGAGATATGCGACATCAAAGTTTGAATTTTTTCAATATATCGGACTTATTTTTTGGAAAACGTTGGACTATCACTACATTAACTCAAATCGATTACGAAAAATTCATTCGTTTCAATACAAGTTAAATAAAATGATAAAAACCATTACAATTATTTATTATCTATAAATTTATAAATAAATACATAATTTAAAAATACTTTACATTTGAGATGTTATCTAGAAATTTATTGAAGAATAAATCTTTCAAAGTCAGGCTTTCACTTTATGGTGACATTATTAATAAATAAATATATCTGTATTATTTGTCAACTTTAGTTTAAGGCTCAATCTGAGAAAAGGAACATTGTTCCCGAAACATGTAAAAAACCAATAAAAAGTGGTGTAAACAAAATTATAATAGATTTATTTTTTTATCTATAAAGTTGAAAATAGATCAACTAGTTGACGAATTCAACTAGTTGATCGTTTCGTCGATGGACGGACGTGGACGACCCATCCCTAGTGTCCACGATATTTTAAAAACTACTAGACAGATTTAAATGAAATTTAAACATCATATTTTAGGTATTAAAAACTTGTGCTTAATCGAAGGATTTTTTTTTTGACTTAAACTTTTTTTTTTATAGATAATAAATGAGTGATTTTTTCCCTCAAAATTCATAACTAAGCTTTCAAAGACCGCCATTTTGCTAAATTTGGAAAAATATGAAAAAGCTTCGATTAAGCACAAGATTAACTATTGAACTACTAATTTCTTTTTGTTTCATTAAATTTAGATAAACCACTAAGAAGCACTGATGGACATCGCGAAACACTACTTGCAAAACAGGGGTCAAGAAACGAGATTCTATCGTGGTCCAGTATTAATAATTTTATTTGAAATTTTCGGTATAGTTACTTAAAATATAGTGTAAAACGTTGGTATTATGTATTGAATCAAAACATAAAACAACCGTTCAAAAAAAATTTTTGAAAATGTCTATTTTTTTGCGCCTCTGACTACACGTAACCCCTTAAAGCATAGATTTTTACGGAAACAGATCGGTTGATTGGTGGGGAATGCAAAAATCTATACTTTAAACAAATTTTTACTTCAATCCAACTTGATACAACCGGGCCTAAACCCACTTTGGTGATTATTTAAAAATTGATTTAGGTCAAAAAGCACAACACAATATGAGATCTGGCACCATTTTTATACAGAAAAAGCACTTAAAAGTATGTTTTAAAATTTTAATTACAGCCAAACTCATTATCTATATTCAATTCATATTGATTGTGATTTCGTATTTTAGTGTACATTTCACTACATTACCTATGTTTTGTACTGGAAATATATTTTTTTATGAAATCGGCATAACGCAGCGTAAAACATTTGTATTTTAGGTGTAAATATACACAGAGGTGGAGCCTATACAAAATAGGAAAACAATTATTTTCAATTATTGTTACAATCCCAAATGCAGAAAGGCTAAAAATCTGATAAGTTCTTACCACAAAAGAAATGTAGGAAAGTCAAATTAGCGAAACCGATTTATTGGTGACATCCCTTACATATAAATGCAAAGACGTCAAAACAAGCCGCTCTGATAATGATTTATAATTTGGCAGAAATCTTCATCAAAGTTGATCAGATCGACATGTACCTCAGTATCGTGAGCATTATGTGGAAGCTGTTTGAAAACAATGATATTCCGGTGGAACAAATCGCAACAAAAGCTGCAAATCATTAATTTTTTTTTATCAATCTGCATTTCGCACCCCCGCTCAAATAGTGTCACAACTCAAAAAAATACATGACACTGTTTACGTCTGTTTATGTTTGGTATGTTTATAATTTTGGTTAATATTACAATGACGCTAGTGCCTCCCCGGGACAAAAAATTGAACTATATGCAAGTGACACTTTCTGAGACAAGATTTTGAAGTATTGTGAAACTAATGGTTATTTTTTATTTTTTTGAGTTGCGACACTATTTGAGTGGGGGTGCGATTTATATTTAAATTTTACTTCTTTTCCCCCTCTCTTTCTCAGGTGAGATAAATAAGCATTGTTTTAATTTTTTATTATTATTCTGAGAAATTAAGACTGCATTTTTGATCATCCATACCGTATCTCATAGTATAGCCCTAGGATTGGATTTGGCCCTTGGCCCGGACTGATGATATTAGATACACAGATTTTTCAAAGGCATTCGACAGAGTTGATCATGATATGTATACTTTTAAGGAAGATGCATCATTGCGGATTCAATCACAATTTATTAAAATTCTTCGCTTCATACTTGAAAGACAGATTCCAGTATACATCTATAGAAGACAAATGTTCAACAGTTTTCCCAGCATACTCAGGAATTTCGCAAGGATCAACCCTTGGTCCCTTACTGTCTTTGATTATGGTAGTGTAGTGAAGGTACCTACCACCTCTCTGATGGGTGGGCGGGCATTTGATTCTCAGACTTCAACAATCGTGGTTGTGTCTATTTAGTACCGAATAAACCACAGGTAATACGAAACAGATATTTTACTAGAAGACACTGAATCCGTCCCGATCCTCACGACATAACGGGTAGACGATATACAAGAATTGAGTGAAACAGAAGATCGCCACTTCACATCATAACTTGCATAGTAAATGGAGCAATCTGTTATGTAATTATATATAAAAAATCATTGGAAAGAAAGGAGAGAAAAATTCAAGTTTAATTTTTTTATCCTATTTTTGATTTTTTTTTTCTCTCTCACACAGTTTAGTCAGATGGGATGAATGTGGTTTATTTTATCCATATCAGACTACAAACAGCCAAGTTATTGGTGATGAAACATTTGCCTGTTGCACTTGCAGTCACTCTTTCAGACAAACACGCAATCAGTGAAAGATGAGGGCAGACCCACTGCTTACCCAGGACCGTTTTACAAGCAAAAGCTTCTATATCAGTCCTTCTAAGTAGCCACTTGGTTGGCATTTTTTTAATGCTAAAGGCAGGCGTGCGACCCGGTATAGTAAAAACAAATGGGCCGAACGGTTGCCATCCAAAATTTGCTCCCGTTATCCCGGCAGTTTATTTCTTTATTCTACAAAAGTGCAACAAATACAATAATGATAACATAAAAATTGTAAATGGAGCAAAAGTAACGATGTATAAACACAAATTACAAAAAACAATTACAAAAACAGTAGTATGCCTCACTGTTGAGGAGTAAACAAACCAGGATAACTAAGGGAGACAAAAGAGCACTCCTTTAAGTGATAAATTGGGGACAACACAAAAAGAAAAACATGTGACTTAGGCACACACACACACACACGCCGACACATTCAATCCAGGAGCAGCAAAAGCACTAATCCACAGTGCACTAATCACAAGTGCTTGTGGATTAGTGCTTTTGTAGTACCCCACCTGGGGACCCACACCCTTAGGAACTCGTATCATCTCCTCTGAGACATCCCTCAACAAAACACAACTCTCGTGTCTGCCTCACCCAGCTGCAGGAACACCACGGCTGAATTCTTTATGACCCGAGATTATCCGCACCGAGAAACAGTCAAATGCCAGGGGGCCCCTCTGGCTTTTCTCTGATGCCCATCACCGGAAGAAAGGAGTATGTTCATTTCCCGGTGGTGGCCGTCTCCCATCTCTCTTGCCACCTCGATTCTCTAAGCTCGATTCTTTTATACATGAGCACAATACCCTGTATACAGTGTCCGAGGACCGAGAAAGTGTGTCCCAAATGACTGGCCTCCAGGGCCTTCTCAATCTGTGGTGGATACTTGCCTCCTTAACCAAGAGATCGGTAGGGGGCACCCCCGCCAGGAACGCCAGGACGGCAAATGGCGCATGGTACTCGTGGGAACATGGGCCAGCCGTCAAACGAGTCGATGATGATCTGTGTCCGCAAAAGTCGCCTCCAAGGGGATCAAGAGCTGGAGAAGACGTACACTCTCTCCGGAGTGTTATTCCGGAGGGAATGCGCACTGAGCTACAAGCAGGTCCCCTGACAAGTATTGTCTTTCGTACACTGTACAGCATCATATACTGCTACGGATGCAGTGCGTGTACGTCTAGGGATGTGTACCGTGATTGGTGAAAGATATAAAGTCACTTCTGTAGCCAGATTTGCTTTCATCTGGTGGTTTTTAATGGAATTGATTAAATGATAAATATTAAATAAATTTTTCTACCCGGTGTGCCTTAAGTTGTGAAAAATAACGTCAGCACAAGATTTCTACTGTAGAAGCCACCTCTACATGCAGATGAAGAAGTAGTTTATGCAATCACTTTAAATTGTTGCAGTAATCTTCCACATATATAACAAACCATACCTACTCATATTATTCAATTTTATTATGTTTACGAAAAAAGTTTAATATGCTGATGAACATTCAGTGACTACTTTAGTTTTGTGTTGTTACTGCACTTAGTGAATTTATTTCAATCATGAGGAAATAAAAAATTTTCAACAATGCTTGACAATTCTCTGTCGGTCTGCCTATGTTCAATTTACTTGGTACTATGCTTATTTACAGCAAATTTATTTTTATTTTAGACCTTCATTTTGTGTGACACTTAGGTTTATTAAAAATATATACATGATTAATCATTGATCAAGAGATGATACCTGATGTTTTCAATCCTTCAGCAAAGTTTTCCCATTGTTTGGTGGCTAACTGTAGAACCTCCCTGTAAACCTCTATTGGTGGGGGTGTGTCAGGAAGATCCATATTATCAGCATGCTCTTTGATTATGCGCTTACACAGATGATTAAAAGACATTTCTGATGAAGATACGTCATTTTTCAATATTTCCTGAAAATAAATTATAATAAAACCCTCTTAATTCGAATTTTTGGATATTAGAAATTTTTAGAACACGCAAATCTCAAAATATTAATTTCAAAGTTGATTAACCCCGACTGTAAGTAGATGTTTGTAAGTAGTTCGTAAAAATATAAAAGGGTCTAGTAGAGTACACAGAGTGTCGTAGACTCTAAGGAATCAAATGACTGCATAGTCAATTCGATAATAATTTTATTAAAATTACCAATTTTCGTTTCTTGATTGCACTGACTATGACACCAAATATTAATGCACTGAAATATCCACAGATAATGTCTTCTGAACTTGATGTGCCGTCCATTATAACGTGTATGCATCTCTCATGCATGTCAAAGACAATCAAATGCTTAGAGTCTTGAAATACATCTACGGCATTTTCCAATGTCTTTAAAGTCACCTTACCACATACCACCAAGGATTTCAACGAACTGCCAACTTTTATTTTGTAACCACAAATTGCTTCATCTGTAAAATAGATTAAAGGAATATTAAAAAAATTAATTCTAAGAAATGTTTAAACAACCAAAATTTTAAAGGGCTTGTTAAAAATTAGATATAGATATTCACATTCTAATTGAATACAGCAGATTAAGTCTTATACAAACTCTAGTTTTGATTAGTTAGTCTTAGAATACAAAATATTTCTGAGATTAGTTAAATTATTATCTTCTTCATTTAGGTGCAGAATATAATATCTCCTAGATAATTCCAAAACTAAACAAGTTAGCGTTAACATTGTGCACACATAAATATTGTAGATAGGTCCGGATGGGGCGCTTAAAAATTAATAAATGATATGTCTAGAGTACTTGTTGAACAAATGAATGAGGATAAAATGGTAAGAGAGATATATGACATGAATGTTGATGGTGCCAGAAATAGAGGATGTCCATGAAAGACTTGGCATGATTAGATAAACTAGATTCTGGAAGGTTGTCCTGCTAGAAACCTCAACATGCTTGAATGTAGATGAGGAGGGAGTTGTGTGTCAGAATTGTGGACCATCCTTTGCCTATTTGATTGTAAGCTGGTAGATAAGTGAAAAGAATGAGAGAAAATGTTAGGGTGATGAGGGAAAAGGTAGAGGGAAATAGCACTCTAACCCCCTTATTCTCAGGATAACAAAGTTGTTATATTGTATATAACACAGAAAAAAGACAATGCGAAAAGGGACATCCTCATAAATTTTCTATGAGAAATATCCAGATATATGTCAAATGTCATCATGTCAAAATTGACAAAGTGTACAATGTTATACAGGGTTATTTGGAAAACATTAATAACCCTGCGGGACTATATTCTTGCCTTAATTATGAGTCGAAAATGTTCAAGCAAACATGACCTAATGTCAATAGTTGTGGAGATATGCAACATCTAAGATTGCATTTTTTTTTCAATATTTCTAACTTATTTATTGTAAAACGTTGAACTGTCATTACAGTAACTTATATAGAATATGTACAACTTATTCCCTTTAATAGAAGTCAAATAAAATAGTAAAAACCTTCCAATTGGAATTTTTGCAGGGTTTTTATCATTTTATTCAACTTGTGTTGAAACAAATTAATTTTTCGTAATGGATATAAGTTACTGTAATGATAGTTCAACGTTTTGTAAAAAATAAGTCAGAAATTTTGAAAAAAAAAATGCAAAATTTGATATTATTAATGTTTTCCAAATAACCCTGTATAATAGTGGTAAAGATATGATTGTTATGGTTTATTGTTAACTTTAGAAGAGAGGGGTGAATTTTCTCGAGCAATGTCTGTGCTCACAACAGTTAGTCATAATCTATTGAACTTACAAATTACTATTGCCAACATTATGCATTCAAATTTCATGTGCTTAAAATAGATATACACGAAATGGATTATTTTGATTCGTACCTGTTATGTAATTTTTGGAGAAAATAGGCTCCTGAGAATTCACAGTGACTGGTGGTAGAACGATTTCATTCTGCAGGAAGGCAAGAGTTGTGTGTAGAAATCTGGTACAGTTAAAGGTGTTCAGACAAACTGATGACACTCCTCGATAGTTGGAAATAATATGGAAAGCAGTGAAAATGAAAAACACAGGCCAGATATTTCTGAAAATATATATCAAAGTTTTTAATAAGCAAGCACAGTGCAAGGGTGTGGAAGAAGCAAAAAAGATGGCGCTATGATTAAACAAGGGCCGTACACTATACACCCGCTCTACATCTAAAAATTTTTAACAATAAAACTAGCAGTTTTTTAAGATGCTACTAGTAATGTTACTAAATGTTTTTTTTTAGGAAATTTTAAGATGATACTAAATGTATAAGCTGTCTGTATGATATCCCATAGGGTAGATGAAGGTAGAAGATGGAAAACGTCATTAGTATCCATTACAAATAATACTAAAAATAATATGTATATTATTATACCTACTTAATATATATTGCTAAAGCATAATTGTTCACATTTACGTTTGAAAATGTATGAGCAGTCATATTTGAGTCCACCAATACTTGACTTCTAGATAAACAATAATTAGCTATGCAAACAAAAATTATTGAATTCCATTCCTTTAAAGGTTGGGGGGGGTAGCAGGGGATTGTCGGGGAAGGGGGATGGTATTCATTTTACTATTTAAATTAAGAGTGTTAAATTTAATTTGGTGTGCATTACATTTATATCTGGGGAAGGGAGAAGTGTAAAGGGAGAGGAGATGGCATTTTTTTTTCCGCATAGTCGTAAAGAATAACTGTGTAAAATTTGGGTCAGATCTAGAACGCGGTGTTGATTTTTAAAAATAATCCACGTCCACGTCTTTTTTTTTTTTTTAATTTTGCGCTTCAACAGGCCAAGAAGCCCAATTACAGAAGCGAAACATATTACAAAACACCCAGGCTTGAGCAATTCACAAAGATTAATTGTGATCTCACCGGGAATCGAACCCGGAACCCTCGGTGTGAGAAGCCAGTGTCATATCCACTGGGCTACGAGGGCCGTCTAATAATACATCGGAGGGGTGGGAGAGGGGTAAAGGAGGGGGGGGAAATGGCGATTTTTTCGCAGGGCCTATGTTTCCCGCTGGGTCCTAAAGAATAAATATGCAAAATTCATAGATTTGTATAGAAAATATACCACGGGGAGGGGCTGGGGTAAGGGAGAGGGGGGGAATATCGCCTGTATTACCCGTCCGCCGGGTCCCAAAGAAAAAGTTTGCAAATTTTGAGTCAAATCAGACAAATTTTGTAGATTAGTTTAGAGAACAGACAGTCGATAGACAGACATTGAGTTTTATAGGCACAGATTTAACAATAAAAATGGTGAACCTACTGTCCAACTAAAGAAATGATAGAGATTGCAACTAATGAAGCAATAATATTGACAGCAGTCTCTTGTGAGCCATCCTTAGCAGCCACGTCGGCAAAGTTTCCTCTGATGGCCTGGTGTTGAGTCAGAGCTGCTCGGGTTGCACCCCCTAAAATCCAAAATCACAAAATATATTTTACGCACTGGATGACACTGATTGTAGAATATGTTAACTGTATTCACCTGCGACACTAACAACGGATTTCATGGTAGTGGAAACACAGAGTACGGGGGTTGTAAAACCTTTAAACAGAGGTAACGCCACTTCCAGGCAAATAGCTGCATCATTCAAACAATCGGCAATTAGCCTCCATTTTTTACTGTCAGCATCCAAAGATGTTCTTAAATGAAAAAAAACAAGGTATTTCGTGTAGACACAAAACTGTAAAATAATAAATTTCTGAGATATTAAATTTTAAAGGCATTGTCAGCATACACCAGATCAGCAGTAATACAAGACTGCACCGAAAAATGCAGTTTAAAATCTGATCATGAATATAGTCAATATTTTAGGTTTGAATTTGTCAATGAATTATTACAGTACATCTCTTTTTTTGTTTTGATGAATTGTTTTCAAACAATTTCACAGAAAAGTTCATATTGAATAAGTAGGTAATATTTAAAATATATAAATTTAAAAAAAAATTGCGGCTCTCTACCCTACCCAAATAGATATTAATTACATCTGTTGATGAAAGAGACTGCTCTTCTCGAAATTATAGTAGTTTTAAATAACTCACTTATTAAGTACCTATCTATTGTAATATTTTAAACAGGGTTCGAGGATATATCATGATATATATCACAATATTTATGGCTTGATTTTTATTTTTGATATATATCCAAAAAACTTTCTGCGGTAGTTAATAGATGGTGCTAGTCGTATTTTAAAAAATGCTACAGATTGTTTTTTTTAAATATCTGCGGTCATTACTAGATGTCGCTTTTTATTTCACACAAAGAAACAATCACCCATAACCCTACATTAGAAAGGGCAACTTTTATCACTTATATATAATAATTGCATATATTAGTTTTTTTCAGTATGCAATTAATTTATTTAATAAATAATAATTCATGTACAAAAAAAAAAAAAAATTCCTAATTATTTCGAGTTTGTATCAATCGTCATGGGCAAAAAAGGAAAAAAAAATTTTGATAAATATCTGCTACAGTGAATCTGTATCTATTTTTAGTGAGTCTATATATTTACTGGCATTTTAGAGAAATTATATTGAAGGTCATTCTTATCATATCCAAGCAGATTTTCACCAATAGAAATTAATACAATATTTTAACTAGTATCTTACTAGTGAAGTTATATTTGTTTACGAACTGCGAATAAAATTTGACAGATTGTCCACAAATGCACACAAAGCATAGACAATATATCGGTGAAACCATCTATATTTTGCACATAAATGCACGCAGTGGGAGGTATTGCTTGCCCAACGTAACTTGGCGTGCGGCGAATTTTGAACTAAAACCCGCCCCGCCCGCACCCGGCGGTAACCCCTCGCCCTGTCATTCAGTTCATTCTCGTCTTTGAGCGCGAGCTGTGTCATCTTGATTACCAATATACACTGAATTATTATGTCCAAAACATCCTAAACGGTCTGGGATGGTGCAAGAACAATTGCCAATGAAGTATTAAAGTTTTGCGAAGCTGAAGAAGCGAATAATGGACCGATATTACCGTCTGACAGTTTGACAGATAGAACGGCCACCATTACTGCATGGTTTCTTTAGTGCTGCCCGACCAAATTTCTGTATTTAATACGACACCGGTCACCGGACATTCTGTACATTATGTATTGTGTAATAAATTAACACCCTGACAACTTCTGTTACGCGACAGCGACGCCCTCCCTCGCACGCCTAGTTTAGTGGTACGTCTATAATCTGGAAAGCTCAAAGTAGATGGCGCTGATGTTGTTGGCGGTCATGCGAGCTGTCAAGTTGCGAACTGTTGTTTGTAGGGATGGGTAAATGAAAAAAAATATGGATATATATGGACTCGATATTTTAAAAAAGTATAGAAAATATATATCGAGAATCGATATATATCGAGAAAAATATATCGATGTAGCGATATTATTTTTTCCAAAAATGTAACAGAAGTAAGGGAAAAAAGTTCATGGCGACCAAAAAAAAGTATCGGCGACCAAAAAAAAAAAGGTCTCAAGGAAAAATATATTGAGGTATCGAGAAAAAAATATCGATATATCGGAAAAAATAACAAAATATGGGAAAAAAATATCGATATATCGGAAAAAAAAAATTGATTTATGGGGAAAAGGTCGCCGGAAAAAATATATCGATTTTGGCGACCAAATTGATACACCGCGAAAAAAAATATCGACGATAAATATTGATATTTTTTGCCCATCCCTAGGTGTTTGTATTTTACCCAGGATTTAATAGCCACAAGCACTTCTGACTTGTATTTAACACGTCCGGTGCTGAAAACGCCTATAGGCGTTCTCAAAAGAATTTGCTGCGTGCTGAAAATGCCTATCGGTGTTCTATACCTGAGGGTTGGTGCTAGACAATACGTTGTATGGTTGGGTCATTTTCTTTCGCTTTTTTTATATTCTTTTCGTTTATGAACATAAAGTTCGTTCACACAGAAATTTTTGCGTGCTGTTTTTTATATTTTTGTTTGTTATTATTATATTTTTATGTAAATATTATATTCACCTTTGATAACGTCTTTAAACAGCTAACGAGCCTGAAGGTCGGCAAAGGATCTGGGCCCGACGGTATACCGAATCTCTTCCTAAGGAATTGTGCAGCCGGTCTCTGCGAGCCCATAACGCATATATTCAGCAAATCACTACAGCTTGGAGTCTTTCCCTCGGCATGGAAACTCTCGTTCATAAGCCCAATTCACAAATCTGGCACTAGGTCTGAGGTAACTAACTACCGCCCGATATGTATACAAGTTGCCATGTCAAAGCTTTTCGAGAAACTAATTCTTCCTCAACTTACATTTGCATTCAAAAATATAATTACTACAAAGCAGCATGGCTTCTTCGGTGGCAGATCTACAACAACGAATCTGTATCTATACATTAACTACATACTCAATGCTCTGAACCAGGGGGTGGATGTACATGCTATCTACACAGATTTCAGTAAGGCTTTCGACATGGTAGACCACGGAATCCTGATTGACAAGCTCGGTCTGTATGGTGTGAGAGGCACAGCATTAGAGTGGTTCCATTCGTATCTAACTGGCAGATTCCTACAAGTCAGAGTTAATGGATTTATCTCTGAAGAGTATGAAGTATGCTCTGGTGTCCCTCAAGGGTCACATCTTGGTCCGATTCTCTTTAATATTTTCATCAATGACATCGCAGACAATTTACTATCCGATTACCTACTATATGCAGATGACATGAAAATTTTCAGAAGAATCATGAATGACCAAGACTTAGAAATTCTTCAGCACGATCTCAATGAACTCCACAGGTGGTGTTCTAAAAACAAACTAATGTTAAATATCGGTAAATGCTCAGTAATGTCATTCTCTAGATCACGAAATCAATATCAGGCTAATTATCTCATTGATGGACATCATCTCCCGATAGTCACCTCGGCAAAGGACCTTGGCGTTATTGTGGACCATAAACTGAATTTCTCAAGCCACGTGGAGAAAGTTGCGTCACAAGCTTTCAAGACTCTTGGTTACATCATTAGAGCTGGGAAGGACTTCAGCAATGTCTACACGCTGGTACGACTATTCGACAGTCTTGTGAGACCGATTTTAGAATACTGTTCTGTCATTTGGTCGCCGTATACCAATAAACTAATCAATCAGCTCGAAAGAATACAACGCAAACTATGTAAATGCATCGCCTATCGTACACGATCACCAGGAGATATTGAGACCGTATATAACAGATTTAGAATCAGCAAACTAATCATTCGAAGACAATTGTCTGATCTGACCTTCTTCTACAAATCTGTCAACGGACAGATAGACTCGCCCGAGATCCTGGAACAATTTGGCATTATCACTGCTAGGCCGGATCTAAGAGTGCGTAGATTGTTAGAAACCACTAAATCCACAAAAAGTTACGTGTACAATGGCCCAAGAAATAGGATTGCCAATCTGGTGAATAGCCACTGTGTTGATATCAACTTCTTCGATGAATCATACGTCTCATTCTCATCAGCGGCAAAAAGATTGTTATCACAGTATTAAAATTACCCTCAACCCTATATGATTATACCATGTTGTTACTATGCTAGTATTGTTTTTTTATAAATGTGCAATTTTCCTAATCCATTCATTTAAGTCTATTATTTTTGTAAAATCAATGTATATAGCCGATTGGCGTATGAATAAATAAATAAATAAATGAATAAATAAATAAATTTAAATTTATTCATATTGTACGGAAAAACACTTTTCATTACGTAATGAGAACTTTTCCGTAATACAGCAATTTTCAGTAATTTTTTTTCAATTCGTATGTAAGAGTCTTCTAAGAGTAATGACAATTTTTTACCTGGTATATGAATTTTGGGTCAGTTATATTTTTTATATTTGTGTAGAACAAACTTTCTAGTGTAATATATTTCTAAGATATTTGTGCGCACTTACTGCAAACTTCTTGAATTGAGACCCTGCCTACTGTGCAGGGAGTAAAGGATAAACAGCAGTGTTCCATAAGACTTTTTCATAAAAATTGTTACCGATATTAATATTTTCACACATATCATATAAAAATGCACCAACCGTTCTCACAAAAGCGATCCAGAGTAGAAGCTATAATAATTAAAAGGCAGGAATAATTTAAACAAGCTAACGTTGGCTATTAATGAAACTACACTTTCCTAGATTTTGTACTAAAGACACTAACCGAATAAAAAGAAAACGAAGCAAATTATTTTGAAAAAAAAAATGTGCACAATAAATGCAAAGATCTGGACGACTTCCTTCTGGCCAATCAGTCAAAGGACCTGCTAGCGACCCAGGCAGTAGATACCGTCAATCTGTTCCAGCATCTGGGTTGGTGCATCAACCACGACAAGTGACAATCCTTATACCTACCCAAAAGCTGGAGTTTCTGGGCATAACTTGGGACACCAAAGCCAACCAGTCCCTCTCGGACCGCAAGTGCTCTGGCCTAAGCCAAGTACTGCGCCGTCCGATTGAGGCTGGCAGTTGTTCCCCCAAGCACGTTCTAGGCCTCTTGGGGAGACTCAACTTCGCAAACTTTGCCACCCCTCGGGGTCATTTGCATTGCCGAAGACTGCAGAGATTCAGCCGCCAACTGCAGAGGCACGAGCCATCCAGACAAGTGGAACTTCCTGCCGCGGTTCGGCAAGACCTAGAGTGGTGGTTGGAGGCCGTAGGGGAGGCCCGATACATGAAGCCCCCTTCTCCCACTTCCTGACTACAGACGCAGCAGACGCAGGTTGGGCGGCCAAGTGGACGACAAGACAATATCGGCCACTAGACCCCAAAGCAGAAGCTGTGGCACTCTAACCAAAAAGAGGCCTTCACTGTTTACGCAGTGATCAGGGATCACGCTCATCTGCTAAGGAGAACAAAGACCCTACTGCAGATAGACAATAAAACAGTAGTGGCCTACAACAACAAGGAGAGGGGGACAAGATCATTGGGCCTTCTGAAGATAACTCGAGACCTCCTAGAGTTTATCGACCAGCAGGAAATATCTCTGACAGCGCAATATATTCCAGGGAGATACAACGGGATTGCGGACCGACTCTCTCGGGGGACACCACTCCCAGAATGGCACCTCCTGGAACCAGCGACAGAAAAAATATTTCGAATATGGGGGTGTCCTCAGATCGACCTCTTCGCATCGGCCACCGCCCATGTGGTGCTAACCTACATGTCGCTAGACTCAACCGATTGCTCAGCCTCCTATCTGTGCATTGCGTATCTATAATGCGTTGGCATTCAGTCGTCATTGGGATTACGAGCTAGCTCGGGTATTTCCGCCGTCAAATCTCGTCCCAAGAGTATTGGCACACTTGAACCTGGCAAGAGGCACCTTCCTCCTAGTTGTGCCAAGATGGGAGAAAACATTTTGGAGGGCCGAGCTCAAACAACGAGCAAGATATCTGCAACGGTGGCAAGATATCTGGCCAACCTGTTCATCCACGAGGGGCTAGCCCCTCGAACCATATTGGTCCACAAATCGGCTATTGTATCCTTCTGTGGCCCAGCTCTTAATGCAGATAAGATTAGCTCGAACTTCCTCGTCGGCACGTCCTTAAAGCCATCTCGGTTACTGGTGGATGCACTGAGAGACCCCCGATCTGGAACCCTCGAGTAGTAGTGGAGTGGCTACGTGAAAACTCACCAAGGAACAGCCTGTATGACGTGTCAAGAAGGACGGCCATGCTATTCATCATGGCATCTGGGCGAAGGATCCAAGATCTGACACTTCTCAGAGTTACCCCGGACCGATTAATCGACAAAGGAGACTCCATCACGCTACGGCCAGCCTTTGGAGCGAAGACTGACATGGCAAAGCACAAACAATCGGGATGGAGGTTGAACGCATCGGATGAAAGAAACATCAACTCCTTGTTTTGGATCTAAAAGCTGGTCTCACTTTCACAATCGAGACGAAAGCCGGACATGAAGGAACTATTTGTGACGACAGTAGGTGAAGTAAAACCAGCTTCATGGGCAATAATAGGAGGTTGGATCAAGTCAATCCTGAGAGAGGCTGGAGTGGAAGCAATGCCAGGAAGTGTTCGTTCTGCGGTAGCTTCTTTGAATTGGCTGGAGAACTACCCGGTAGAGATTTTGTCAATAGGAAATTGGCAGAGTGAAATCACCTTTCGAAAATTCTACCAAAGAGAGATAATAGATAACCCCAAGCAACAATGCCCCCAGAGCTCATTAGCGTCTTTACGCCAATATAGGCAGTCACATATAACGTTGAACCACCAAGCCACCAGGTGATAACAAACAAATCTCTCATAATGGATTCCAGGCGTCGATACAGAACACAAAATGAAAGAATTTTACCTTCCATTAAAATTCCTATTTTGTTTCCATCAACGCCTGGAATCCAGGTAATCCTACCTGGTGCATTATGAGTCATATGAAAGAAAGACCGTTACGCCACCGGAACTGGAAAATAGGGATACCAGAAGGAAAAATTATGTCGCGAAAAGGGAATCAGGGGGTAGGAACGCGTGTCTAAGAGCCGAAACAGCAGGCTGTTCTCTCATAATGGATTCCAGGCGTCGATGGAAACAAAATAGGAATTTTAATGGAAGGTAAAATACTTTTATTATATTTGAAAAAAATGTTCCAAGGTATTTGGATTGTTGATGTTTTTAATGCTTACTTATACCTGATGCCAAAAAGATTTTTTTATCCGTGAAAATCCTGCCCGGAATAATCACCGAACAGTACCTAAGTAATGTTTACCTAAACGAAACCAAATTCCATAATATTACAAACATGCATCCTGTCTCATATGTTCTATAATTGTCAGATGTCTGATAAATATTATGCTCAAATTTAATATCTTTTATTGTGAAATCAATTTTTCATTTTCAGCAATATATATAATTTTATTTTTCGAAAAAAAAAGAATTTTTTGTTCCCGCAGTTGTCAGATATCTTAAAAAACCACAGTGCGCGATCTTTAAGCCGACACATCTCACTACGCGATTCGTATTCGTTTTGTGATGTCGCTGTTCTATTTTAATTGAGGAGTTAAAGGACCGCAAAACGAGTACGAATCGCGAAGTGTAGTGCCGGCTTTATACTTTCTATGCTTTTAGAATTTTGTGCGTTTGTGTGCAAAATATTGATGGTTTCACCGATATATTGTCTATGCTTTGAAAAATGTGCGCATTCATGGATAAAATATATTTTCACAGATAATGTGCAATGAATCTGTAAATTTATTGCTTGACAATGTTTTCACTGCCCCCACTCTGTCCGACCGGGTAAAATACATTTCTACTAGTGAAAATATTGTCTCACGGGAAATACAAATTCGCTGTAACATATCCAATTTTTTATATATATCGGATATATATCAAAAAATCCAATTTTTGGTTTTTTAGTATAAAAATTGGCTTTTTTCGAACCCTGATTTTAAACATATGTAACAATTAGGGATTATAATCCCGAAATTTAAGAAGGCCAATCCCAGGATACCAGGACCAGTCCCAGTATTGGCCAAGATATCTATATATGACTAGAAAATAAGAATATAAATGAAAATATGCATTTAAGTACAATACAAGTTATTAATTTTCTCAGGCTTTCACGGCCGTTCAGAATCTTCTGCGTGTAGTTTTCTAGGATATACTAACGTTTTGGATCCCATTGCAGTTGTTGTGTAACACATCAGCCAGGGTCCACCATCAGGATGTGTTACCTAACACATCAGCACTGACGATGGACCCTGCAATGGGATCCAAAACTTCGGCCAGAGTGGTCAGATATACACGGCAGAATATCCCAGAAAACTACATGAAGAAATTACTTATTAGTTATTTATTTAAATTTTGGCACTTATTAAACTAAATAATGGCATTATTATTGGCGCAGTACTTTTTTACCAGCTTGAATTTTATGTTATATTATAATAAAGCACTTTGTGGTGCAAATATTTTTATCTTAATTGTATAAAAGTTAAATCTCTTTTACCTGTTACAATTATAATCCTACAAAGTACGTTATTTATATAACCTTCATTACCTGCATAAGATTATGTAACAAAATTATATTTTTATTAATTATATTAAAATGTTGTCACAAAATCATTATTATTGATATAAAGATTAATAACAAACAAAACAATACATATCAAAATTAAGCAAAAGATTTGTTTCTCATTTATTAAGAATAGAAACTAAATATCAAACAAATCAGTCTTAAATTCATAATCAAACATATAAACGGTCTCTACATATACTGTTGAATCTGAAAATTTCGATTTTCATTTTATCTTAAATCATCTTTTAAACATTATCTGAAAATATAAAGTAAATTGGATGGTTTAAGATGGCAAAATGAAAATCGAAGGGAACGTCGATATGGCACATTCATTATCAAAAATAACCAACAGGAAATGAATGAGACTTCATTGTCTTATTTTTTAGAATTTTGAAAATATGTTTCTTACGGCTTCTCAGTTTATGAGCAATATAAGATGCAGCAGAAAATGTTCATTCGAGCTTTGTAGGAGGAATGGTTATCAAGCATTTATACATTTTTTCGAACCTCAAATTGCAATTTTACAGATGAACATCCGGCCTAAATACATGTCGTAATTAAATAAAATAAGAAACATTATATAAAAATTGTAAAAAGGTAACTCCACATTTACTTATAATAACTACTTACTTAAAAGGAATATTATTACGTTATACTTGCAGACGTGGACACAACTAACGAATCGACCGACCAATGATGTCTCGACTCGAGCCATGCATTAGTTCACTCACGCCTGTGTGCGAGTGATACAGAGCACGACCAGACCGGCTCACAGCAGTTTTAATAATTTAGTAATTCTGGGACGCACACTATTCTCTTTTAAAATTATTTTTTGTATCGATCCTGAAAATAGAGTCCAGAAAAACTTTCGTAATCCTGGGATCCCGAATCCTGTTAAGTACTATATTCATTGCATCCTTCCATAAGTATATGAAAAATTCTGTACTCAATTTGGATATTCAGATAATAATTAAGTTATACCCTTTCCACCAGGCAAAAGCTATTCTCCCAATATTTCCAGTGCCTTCCTTTATTATCCAGGTTATGGTTGCAGCTAACGGTGTGGCTTCACTGTCTCCAACTCCTACTCCTTTTAGTACAGCGTGTGTTGCCAGTGTTCCTGTTAAAAAAAATTGCTAATTTGATTTTGTAAAATGCTAATTCAGTGTTAACATCACTAATTTTAATTATTCAAATCACAGGTAAAGAAACCAGAGTTTCAAATAAAAATATAAGTAGGTAATGAGAGAGGAGGATGTTTTCCTCAGATTTCAGAGTGAAAAAGAGGATGGATGGGGTCATATTGATGAATAAAAGGGTATAGAAATAGGGACTATCCGTCCCTTGATCTGTTGTCCTGTTGCGGGCCTCTCCCTTCTCTCCACAACTCACAGACATTATCTGCCCATCTACTTTTACTACATATCCCATCGACTGAGGACTTCTTAATAAAGGTTGCGCAAGATTTATAGCCCATTGTGTGATAACTTATTATTAATAATTCATTATAACTAAAGCAGTTTGGGCTTATATCACTGAGAAGAATAAAATAATCCAATTATTAACACCGGTTATTGTGCTGCAGAAAGCCTGAGTGGTATCCCATATCTGGTATTGAGTGTAGTCTGGACTGACGCTGTGAGGGTAGCCTTGAGGTAAGAATACTTCTTGAAAAAATTTCCAAAGTCTGTCTTGTGTATTTCCCGCAAATGAATTTTTTGGCACCACAGCCACTAAAATATCTTGATCTAGAAACAGATTAATTCATAAACATTACTCATGTCCGAGGACAAATCAAAACGATAAATGAATTGAAAAAGAAAAAAAATACAGGACAAACTTGCTTAATGCAAATTTGATTAATGTAATCAAGCACAAAGGTACGATTTCTCGCTTTGGATCGTGGTCGTGGTAAGTCTCTCTTCACACACTTATTTGTGAATGAATGGTGCCTACAAGACATCATTCATTCAGTAGATAAAAATTCACACATTGTTTGTCATTTTTAGCCCCAAATATAAGTTTTTCCTATGTAGCGCCCTACATAGGAATAAGTTATATTGTTGAACAAATAGACAAAGTAATTGACTCACTTACTAAACTGATCAGCCTGTTCCACAAGTACACGAAATCACACCGAAGACCGTAAATATTCTGATGTACCAGGCATACGTCAAGAGTAGAATAGGATATTTGATACTCTTCTGGGGAACCGGAAACAAAACTAACCTAAACAGACTCCAACGACAGCAAAACAAAATACTTAAAATTACTACTAAATACTAAAAATGGTCTATGATCTAAAATACCGGACACCAACTGAAACCGTATACCGTATAACACAACAATTAAACATCAAAAGCGTTACAAAAATCGAAACACTTAAAATCATTCACAGACTAGCTAACTAACTAACTAACTAACCATCACGCCGTTTCCCTGCAGGGGTAGGCAGAGAGGATTGAACGCCACACTCTTCTATCCTGGCACACCACTTTTGCTTCGGCCACATTCATACATCTTCTCATACACGTTCTACGATTGTTGCGGCTTTTAACAGGGCCATCCTCAAATACTTGTAGTACCTGATCGTGCCAGGTCTTTCGCGGACGCCCTCTATTCCTGTTGCCTTCAACATTCGCCTCATATATTTTCTTAACCATCCTTTCCTCGTTCATACGTTCCACATGACCAAACCATCTCAGCACTCCTTTCTTTATTCTATCTACCACACTACAGCCAGCATTGCATTCACTTCTAATTTGTTCATTCCTCACTCTATCGACCAAAGATTTTCCACACAAGCGTCTTAGTGACCGCATTTCAACCGCATTCAGACTAGCAATTGGCGAAATACAAGACGAAGACATAAAATTACACAAAATACATGAAAAACATCATCACAACACTAGAAAGGCTCAAAACTATCACATAACACAAGCCAAAACAAAAACAGGACAATCCCGACTAATTTGCAACGGATTAAATTTATACAACGACCTGCCACAACAGAACAAAAAATTGACCATTGACAAATTCAAAACAGATGTGACAAAAATCCCAAAACTCGGCCAACTATAAAAAAATGACTTTCTATCAAAATTATATTATTATTATATTCCTATATTGAATCATTTAAAAATGTTATCCATAAATCTTTTAGATTTTCTATTATATTTTTAATAAAAAAAAATAATAAAAAAAATATCATGGTGGAATAATTAGAATTTGTTCTATTATTTATTTATTTGTTTAGCAAAAGGTAAATAGAGGCTGGATTAACTACACTAAACAATGTTTTCCTATAGTTTCAAAATATTTGATGACAGGTTAAGGTTTTCAATATGTATCTGATAAGTATATTACTTAAATTTAATTTAAAAACAACTTGAAGCTGATTTCAATCACAAAATTATTGTTTAATTCCATACTTTTTAATATGATAAATCATAGAAGAGAGGAAGAGAAGATCAGAATGAGACCAAAAACATAGGAACACTAGTGGCCCACGCGCATTATGTGCCACTCTGTATGATTATTTTGGAATCATAATTTTATCAGATATTTGGAAAATAAATAAGGCAGTTTTTGTCTCAAATACACTACTGACATATGTATATATGCGTAAGTAGCGTAATGTAATAATACGTGATTATGCAAATTAAATTAACACACGACTCCGTGTTTAAATAAACTCAAGTTAAAAAACTAGTTAAAAAAACAAAGAGAAACTGATTTCTAGTCGGATGCCTAAACTGCTATGCGATGGAGAAGATGCGAGATGTGGATATAGCTCTGTTTATTAGGAAGTCTTAACATGACAGATGTACGTACAAATAAATTTGAGTGCTTTATAAAATACATAACACAGAATACCTGGAGGTTGTGCATAGTAAAGTTCTTTTCCTAGTGTACTATATTTCTCGGATACTAAAATATGGAACATATTTTTTGAAAAGTTAGTTATTTTTGGTTTTCCATCATGTTTTGGTTGATTTTTAGGCTCACATTTAAGCTTCGAATCCTCCAAATTCGTGAGATCCACGTCTGCAATAAATGATGATTGTTCATTCAACTTCAAATTTTTCTTCATTTCAACTTCAACATTCAACAACAAATTCAAATTATGATTGGCTATCAAAAAGCTCACAAAAAGTGCACTATGTAATAAATTAATTTTCTTATATCTGCTGCATATATGATGAATAGTAACATCAGAACGGCAATATAAATTAAACAAAATTTCGTTTGTACATATTAGGATTTTTTTTATTACGGTTTTAACTCGAGAATGAAATAATGCATACAAACAACTGTTTTACGAAGGTAGGTTAGCTATGGAGATACACACCGGAGTTTAATTTTAAAGGCATTTCACTTTTAACCGCTTTGTGTATAGCAATCAATTAATTATTTGAGTTCAAAACTTTGGTGTGGAGGTATATGATTGATAAATGTGCATAAACACGAGTTTACAGAAATTGACTTTGCCGCGTTGACACTTGACTGTCAACCTGTCAACAGATTTCTGACAATCACAGAATATAGACCATAGATAACATAATAAATACCAAAATAGTATGGCAACTGATATTTGCAAAGTGACATCTTGCGACTATGGGAGATATTATTATTTATTTATATATTTGTCCTTTTTCTTTATTTATTTATTTATTCATTTAAATTAAATAAATATTTTGACCTATCCTGAAAATAGCAATATTGCTATTTCTGTATCTTGACAGTTATTGTATAACATTATAATGCTGTTAATTTTAACGTTTTAAGTTTGACAGGTTTGAAATTAACGAATTCAATTAATCAGATAAGCTCTAAAACGTAAACAAACGCTAAGTTATTCACATATTATGAATAACTTATTTTACTTTCGTTTATTTACGTTTTAGAGCTTTCTGATTGATTGAATTCATTAATTTCAAATCTGTCAAACTTAAAATGTCAAAATTAACTGCATTACAATGTTATAAAATAACTGTCAAGATACAGAAATAGCAATATTACAATTTTCAGAATACGGCTGTTTGTTTCTGAAAATGAAAATAAGGTTTAACAATAAAAGATGGTACATTTAATTAAAAATGTATTATCCGTCAATTCTATAATAAGAGTCAGAAAAAGAATTGGCAAAGAAAACTGACAATTATTTTTAAATTAGTCAATATTGTTACAGAATATTTTTTAAATTTTACACACTACCTTTCTGTAAAAGAAAAATCTCATGTTTAGAGCAGGAATATGTTTACATAATGAACATAATTTCAGATTAAAATACATGATTTTGTTTTAAAAACAATGTTCATATTTAAAATTCATTCAATTCAAAAACATAGAATTAATATTTTTTAAAATACCAAAACTCGCAAAGAAAATAAAAATTCAATATTATATATTTTGTAATTATTAATATTTTAGAAAATATGTAACATTGATCAGTAAATAATTTACACCACAAGCTACCATTTTAATAGGTAAAGGAAATCAATGATTTGTGATGATTATACAAAATAAGATTACACTTCGTATTCATGTGGTAGTCAATTTTCATTGCCTGTTAATATTATTACTAATATTATTTAAGTGATGTGATAAAAAAATGTAACATTCAAATAATATATTTTTTAGATTCAGAATGATTGTTTTAAGTACAAATATACAAAGGAAAAATTCAACGAATATTGATTTAAAAAAAACATTGCAATAAATTCCTACCCAATTCGATATAAAATATTTGGGAGCAATTATAAATCATAAACTAAACTTTACATTGAACACAAAATATGTAACAAAAAATAGCAAAATGAATTTCACCCTTGGAAAGAATCAGAAGAGATCAAATCAGAATTGTGCAAAAATATATTATATAACGCAATAATTGTCCCCCGCATCAACTACTGCGGCAGTATACTATTTCTGGGTTGAAGAAGAATTGAAAAAATAACAATAATCGAAAAGAAAGCATTAAGAATTATACTAAAAATAAATCAATACACAAGAATTAAAGTGGTGCTAGAAAGTTTACCAATAATAGACAAATAATTAAATTTAATTCTATTTCTACTTACATATATATAAAATTAATAATGGATACAACATCTTTGAAGTATTAAGAAAAAAACAAACACAAACATGACCACTGCACAAGAGAAAATGAAAAGATTACATTTAAAAATATCACAAATTTCAATAATGCACAGTGCTATATATAAAACTACTACTACAACGAAACTATACATAAAACTACAGGGATATTAGAGATGTAAATAATATAACAACTTTAAGAGGAAACTAAAAAAATATGTGATACTTTAGTTAGATTAAAATTTTAAATAATTATATGTAATTCTGTATATATAAAGAAATATAAAATTATTATATTTCCTATTTAAAGAATAAATTTTTAAAATAATAATAAAAGGTTACGAATATCATCTAAATGATCAAAAGTGTGAAGATATGATAAACAGAGTACATTCTAATGGGTTGACAGTATTTTCAACGATTCTTACATACATATACATTACATATACATTCTAGATACACAACAAAAGTATTCTTTTCAATTGTCATTTTACACTTCAATGTTCAGAATAATTATTTTCAATTAAATAAGCGTATACAAGAACAGATATCAATAAGACATCATTTACAATGCATTGCAAATAATATAACCGGTCAGTAAGATCAAGCGGTTTGAAACTAAAAAAGTAGAACAAATGATTTAATATTTTTTATGCTTATAGCGTTAAAAACCACACATATTGTTTTTAAACGTCTAATGATTTCGATACTGTATTATATCTTCATCGGGACGATCGGACAATAACTTCCATAAATTTAATTTGTAAGGAAAAAAGGCAAACAGTGTTAATAATGATCGCAAAATTATACGGCTTTCTCAAAATTCACAAAGGAAACAGCCCCATCAGATCAGCAGTATCCCAATGTAATGCAATTCCCCAACATTCAAAATAACTTCATTCATTACAAAAATATTAAATAACTCCAACGTATTTAAACCAAAGTAGGTATACAATTAAAATTTCATGTAGTCAATACCTTAAAAGATATTGTCCTGATGAATGAAAAGTTAGTATCATTTGATATTGCAAGATCATTCATTAATGATCCCATTCAGGAAAGCAAAACACTAATTTTAGATATACTAAAAACACCAGATTTGTCGGAAGGTCTAAATGATTTATCTCTTTTATAAAACCTTGTCTCAATCAAAATATAATAAAATAGTTATATTATGCTATACCCATTGATAGACCTTATAAGCAAATATAAGGTTTATCGATGGGTGCTTGTGAGGCAATCCAAATCCTTGCAATATTCAAAAAATTCTAAAACAAATAATTGAAAATCAATTTGATAAAGAAATTTATAACATCTAACGCCGATATCTCAAAACTGCATTTTTCACTTAATACACTAAAGTACTCATGGTTCGATATTATTATGCACATTATTTTTACATTTCTAATAATATTTTACAAAGTCCACTGTCTGTGAAGCCTCTTTGTCGATGCTTACATCTGCATGGATTTTTAAGAATGCTGCTACAGACCGGTTAGGCAGCAACGCTTGCTTTCTTCTTCTTCTTGATTTAAACCTTAAAAATAATACAATCTGTTAAATTTGACAACGCTGGAAAATGACAGACGAGTGTGTCCATTTTTAACTAAATTTTATTAACAATTAAATTAAATTAATGGGTATTAACAATTAAATTAAATTAACAAGTGTGGGAGAGTGTGTCCATCATTAATTAAATTTTATTAACATAAACATACTTTAACTAAATTACTTATTTTGTAAATTTATTTATGAAATTACGTAGTTTAATATTTTAGTACTGTTATTTAAATTTATTTTATTAATGTTGTAAATTGTAAATTGTGTATTAAAAAAAATACAACACAAGCAATCATCATTTAAAAAAAAATTAGTTATAGATTATAGTTGTATATTCTTACCCTCATCTCCTTTGCTGGAGCTGGGTTCTGAGGATTCCATTGAGATATTCATCCGTCACACCAATATTCATCTCCTTGGACTTGAATCTGTAGACAATAATTTTACTTATCATTTAAACATGTCAGTGGGAAGTTCTGTTCTTTCTAAAACTAGCAGTGAAATAATAATAACTCTTAATTAATAATTGTATGCATGTTATACAAAGTTAGTAGTAATAATAATTAACCATATTTTTTTTTGTATTTTAATCATACGGAAAACTTAGACAAATGAGTCAACAGTATTGAGATTTTATGGGAAACATAGCCTGTAAATTTATAGGAAACAAGATTTTGGAAGGGATAAAATAATACATAAAATCTAGAATTCGGTTAATTTTAAATTAGTAATCCTCTGTGACTACATTCAAAACAATTTTTTTGGATATTGCTGCCTTCGCTTTTATACCCTATGTAAATTAGTTTTCCTTTGTAAAATAACTTTTTCTAATAAACTTTCAAACACAATTATAATAAAACATTCCAAATATAATTAATATAAATATAAAATACAATCACTCACGCGTATTTTCGGTTTCTGTATGACAGTTCAAAAGGACGATAAAATATTTCGTTTTTGTAGCAAATATCCTTTGTGAAATGTCAATATTCAGTTTCATATCGAAACAAACATATTCTCAGAGGATGTCAATGTCGGAGGCGGTGACGTGGTAGCGGGATTGTAAAAAAATAAACCAGCAAAATCGCC